>JZKD02S2081259.1:834535-848297 GCA_000966675.3 Picea glauca
TATCACGATAACTGTATAGCAAAAGATTTAGATTGTGAACGAATTCAAACCAAAACTGACACATAACCAAAAACGTAACAGGATCAATCAAACAGAATTTGTCATAGATTTCGATTGTTGATCCTTGCACAATCAACAGACAGGATCAATTAATTTTGATCACAATTGTTTCAATCAAATGAATCGTAACAGAGTTTGACCAATTCATTTCACAAATCTAAAATACAGAGTATTAATTAGAATCTGGACTCGATTCATAAAACGAACTTGCCAATTTAGAACAAAAACGAATCGATTTAGCTAAGGATTTTCACACAATTGTTATGATTCAGATTCGTCTCTAATTCGGGCGCAAATGTTATCTGAGTGTATTGTTTTCATCAAAGAAACAGAGTCGTTCTCCTTAACTTGGAATCAATCAAATATAGAACAACACACGATACAACATCGTAACAAGTATCTTCCCGAAAACGTTTACCAGTCATAGCTTACCAATGATAATGAAATCAGATCCGAGCAAAATCATAACAATCAAACTCGATCAAACCGTTTATCAACTATAGCACATGGATCATAACCAAATCAAATCTGAGCATGATACAAACCAAACTATTAATTTTGTCACCTTAACAAGGCAAGCCAATTAATCAAATTTAAATGAAGATCACTCAAATCCAATCAAAATCTATTGATTCCTATACTGGGAATAATCAAATCGTATATCGAATCAAAATTTGTTTCTATTCAAAGAAAAGCTATATATAGAATGCACACAATATAACAGAGCCATTCAAGGTGTGAACATAACTGTTTAAAAACATTATAACAACCTAGATTATTTACAAAATGACATCAAATTTTTCATACCTGTGTAGCGACGAGGCTGCTTGCTTATACTAGCTTTGAATTTACAATAGCCGTGGCTGATTCCATGTTTTTAAACAGGATGGAGCCGGTCGTCTTTTGGTTTTTATCCGTCACTTGGAGCTTGGTCTTTTGACTGGTTAGGATTGCAATCTGGTCTTCTAGTGACTGAATCTTTGACTACAGTATCGGAACATCTGTATAATATCGCCCTAACCACGAATTGCATTGATCACAGGGTGACTGTGTGGGTTTAGATAGAGCAAGAGAGGGTTTGGGAAAATGATCGAGGGTTTCATGAGGCAATTCAATACCCGGGTAGTTAGGATCATCCTTAAGGCAGGGGGGTAGGTTTAATACAAAATCGTAAGGGGGTTCGTGACACAAACCTTGCGAATAGGGATATTCGCTAGCCAAGAAACGCTCCACTTCCGAATCAGAGTCCTCACTCAACATGATAGGGTTTGGCTCAACAGGGGGTTTTGTCTTGTTCCTTGCCATTCGTGAAATCAAACGTGCATTCCTTTTCCCTTTAACATTTGCAGTGAGGTTTTCCTTGGGATTTTTGCTCATAGGCTTAACAATCTCAATACTCTTAGTCACAGTGTGGGGTAAGTCGATAGGAGGGTCGGCCGAGGGTTTAGGCAGAAGGATATGGTAGGGCACTGGGGGTACAACCTTGACCTCACTCACCACAGGTTTTTCAACCTGTGTAGGGTTCGGATCCTCGAAACCATTCCGAGCAACGAAATTGCTCCAACTATCCCCGTGCAGACTCAAATGAAAAACAACGATAAGCTTAATAAGCCCATAATGAAAAAGGTTACTGTCATCTTGGTGTCTTTTGTACTTCTTCGACATTTTAAACAGGCTACGATGCAAATAATAGGGCATATTGAGAGAGTATCCCATAAAAACCATAAGCAAATGTAGGTGGTGGAGGAACACAAGTCCGTAGCGACCTTTGCAGGTCACAAACTGCTTGATTATCATCAATAAATCGTGCCAATGTTGTTTAAGCATAGTTACGGGCATACCTCTATCACATGAGGTGATTTTGCGCGATTGAAATAACAATGTCCATGAAACCTCCTCGACCTTGCAATTCTTAAACCAACACTGCCTAGAGGTAGATAACCCCATGGCTGAGCTGATGAATTGTTCATCAATCTCTAACTGTACATTGCCTACCTTGGCTCGACAGCCATCGAAGTTCATGGAAAAATGTCGAGCTACGCAAAGGTTAAAACCCTCGAAACGTTCCACGAAGGTAAGCCATCCGCTGTCTGCCAAGTTTTGGCGGGCATTGTCAAACATCAACAGGGACTGGTTGCCATTGGGTTCAACTTGCATGACTGGTGCCATGGAGCTGAATGCATGGTAAGGGAAGGGTTCGAATTCATTAGCACACAGTAACAGATCTACCCAAACCAACAACAATGAATCGAGCCAAAAGGTTTAAGCATAAATGCGCGCATGCGAAGGTGGTGGAGTCTGCCATGCATAATATTCGTTACCAAAGTACAACCACCAAATTTCATAGCTGTTTACTCCATAATAATAGTTCAACCATTAAGCCATGTGTAAAACCAATGAAATCAAATGTGCATACCAATACACGCCAGCACTATGCCATAGTGTTCAAAACATTCGACGTATAGATCAATACCAAAATCACTATGCACCAATGTATTAATTGATATAATCAAAAGTTCAACCAAGTTGCCAAAATGATATTCATATAGTTGACAATCCAATAAGTCATGAAAAGATTAACATAAGGATTATATCATATATATATAATAAATTAAATCATAACCCCTATGCAGAATCAAAGATCAGGCATGTCATAAAAAGTGTAAATCCAAATGCTCAATGCCTTACAAACTCAATAAAATCAAGTTATGCAATCAATATAAGAATGTTCAATGAGCATAGTTCGAAAGTCCTTCTAGCCACATAACGATAAACAAAAGGTAAGTGCAGTGGGCATATCGATAAAAAGATCATGACAGTTCAGATAGTGATCGAAATGTGACCTTGAAAGGAGAAGTTTTCACGCTTACAGTCGTGAAAACTTAACGAAGACAAATGTGTAAATGTCGCAAGAAATGAAAGTGTCATCTATTTGAAAAATGCGATGAAAAACTTGATGTTCGCAAGACATAGGTGTAGGCAGCTTATAGGATAATAAAAAAAAGGTGAATTGGCTGCCAACAAGTAGAAAGACAAGGTAGATAGGTGTAGTATCCCGACATAATACACCCTTGAGAATATGTTCCCTTCCTGTGTCATGGTAGTTAAATGGCCATTAAAATCCCAGTACCATAATTCACGTATGCTAAACTCCACCGTGTCACCCTGCATTAGTTTCCTGGTTTGAGCTCACGTGAGGGATGTGGTACCTCATCCAATTTGATATCCCATTCACCGAAACCTTCCACCTACATCACTGGTGCGGGGATCAAATGGCCAGGGGGTAGGTGCATTCATGTCCGGGTGGAGTGCCATGCACACTATGGGCCATATATCACCCCATCCTTGGGCATGGTGAAATTTTATTGATAACCATGTCAATGTTGTTTGTGATTGGGGTTCATATATGAGGAGTGAGTACTTGGAGGTAAGGACTTGAAATAGTCCAAGCATGTTGACTTGGCATTTAATTTAATGAGTATCTCATCATAATAAGAACCAACAAAGATTTGGGTTGCATTATGGACATCGATTTTGGGTTCATAGAGGAGTAACAAGCCGAGTTGTCTACGGAAATGGAAAAGGATGGAATTGGATTGTAAATGCATTGTTGTATGTTTGTGTTAGCCCGTGACTCCTATAAAATCATGAAGTCCTAGTACTTCACCTTTGTATAATTCACATTATGGGATAATTTTTTTATCCTAAGTGTGTCTCTAGATCCTACTTTGCCTCCTCCTACCTTATCTTTCAATAAGGTGTCGGTGTGAGAGCAATTGAGGTGGTTTCATTCATGCATTATATATTTGTATCATTGGAATGAATACAATGTGAGATGGCTTGAGGCCTTTTTTGCCAAGTTTTTTTGTCCTATATCATGTTCTATTTCTTATCAGTTTGTGTGTATGTTTTTTTTTAATCTACTTGCATATGCATGTAGGGAAAGTGCATCAAATCTATCTCCTAAAATCTATATTTTCACAATATTTTCTTACAACAATCATATGAATTGATCAATGCATAGTTATACTTGAGACCGACTATGAGTCTTAGGTAACATAAAAAAACTCGAGGCCAAGTTTTGTTCCAAGGGGGGAAGTATGTAATGCCCTCCTTTCCTAAGTCTGTTTTGAGAAGGATTAAGAGGTTATACTAAGGGTTGACTGAAGAATTAGTGACTATGCTTCTAGCTATTCTCTATATATGTGAGAGGAATTTACTTGATTGACATGCTAATAATGGATATTATTAATTGTTGAGTTGATTAGTATGTACGTTATGATAGATATATGCATGGATCATGAAATGAATACTTACACTATGATCATGTGTGATTTGCGCCAGATGGACAAGAACTACATGACTACTGGGTAGAGTTAATTGAAGGAAGAGGAAGGATATGGATGCCAAATTAAACATTGAGAAAGATTAATGAAACCAATTTGGATTTCATTAGTATTATGTTTGTTATATTTGTGACATGATTTCATTAATCTAAGTGTTGTAGTACATTTGACTCCTAAGGAGGACACATGTGGATATGGATGTTTGGAAGTACTCCAAGGTGGGAGTCAAATAGTGAATATTCATGGAGGGTAACTGGTAATATTAAGCAATCAATTATTATGATGCTTACATAATATTGATCTACATAATATGTGTGTGATTATTGCATGTACAAGATATAGGGAAAAGCCTTTCCAACTTGCCAACAGATGGGTGTGGGCCATAACCAATGAATATTTAATGGAGACATGGAGTCTCAACTAAGGCATGGAGTCTCAATAAAGGCATGTAGTCTCTATTTGCAAAATATATGGTTTATTATGATTGGCGGGCGTGTAATAAGGTGGGATGACCTTACTCCCTAGTAGCTAACTCTTCGAAATCTCAAGTTAAGTTGAGGTAAAATTAAAAGACTTCATGGTTAAATTAATACATAGAGTAATTACCCACTTTTAGGGGGCTCCTAAAAGTATTATTAGTTTATCTAAAAAGAGAATTACTATTTAATAAAAAAATTGAATAATTAAAAAAATGGGGGAATGACACATGGGGGAAGGGTGATGAATAATAGGGAATAAAAAAAGTGAAAAAATATTATTTTTTCATGAAGGGGGTGAGGTGGATGGCCTCATTAGGTCTATAAATAGATGGAGAAATACATGGTTTAGGGGGAAACATGGAGAGTACATAAATGTTGTAGAAATTTTACTAGCAGGAATACTTTAACTGTAATGGTAAATGAGATCTAGAAGGAATCTAGTATCACTAATTTGGATGCTGCCAGTGGATGGAAAAAATCCATGCTATTATGCACTCAATATTGGTTATGAGACCAAATAGCTCGAGGATCTCAGGGAAAGAAGTTTTCCCTGAGTATGGTTGGGAGGAAACTGATTGGCACCATGAGAGTTGGAAATAGAAGGAAAATTTGGAGTTGATGGATGGAGCATTTATATAATTTAGGATACTACCTACCCGTTAGAACATCGATTTAATTTTCCACCCAGAAGAGGGTTTTTGAATCCAGGTATAAATTCTTGACTTTTGTTTGCAAAATGTTTGTCTTAATGATTTTAGGATCTTGGTGTAATTTCTCTCATGCAAATTGATTTGGAATTGGTAGTAGGATTGGATAAATAGCTAAAAACCTTGGCATGCATATCTTATCTGAATGTCCAAAACAATGGAATGGTATATCTGGTGAGTTTACTGCTATTAAATTAATGGATGATGCATGTAGGTGCACTTACCATTTATGACAAGCTTAAAATTTGTTTCTTATTTTTGGCACAATACTAACTTTCAAGCTTTGTTATTATTCTATATATTTATGTGCATATGCTAATGAGAACACTAATTCATGGGGAAAACCATAATGCTTATGGGCATTGGCAGTATGCTCGTGGTTGCTAATTGCAACACTATTTGTTAATGCAATTCATTTCTCTTATTGAGTATATTCTTGAGATGAATATGGATTATGGAGGAATGATTCACCAACATCCAACTCAACTTGGATTTGGGTTCAACTTTGTGTTATATTTTATACCTTCGAAATCAATTTTCGAAGGTAAAATCATAGAATGGATAGTTGATTTCGAAGGTAAAATCATAGAATGGATAGGCTTGCTTTTGAAGTGAAAAAAAAATTGTGCATAGAGTATGGATATACCATTGCCATATTGTTGCCATATGGGCATTATTTTGAGTTCAAATTAGATAAATGAATTAACCATTTATTGTTTATAAGTCGCTTCTCTGTTGGGTATGAATTTCTTGGTGCCTTCCTGATTAATCTAGCTATGAGAACGAGTAAAACAAAATCTAGTGAAGTGTTTATTTTTATTTTTGAATATGGAAAATGATACCAAAGGCTACTCACATCCTCTTTCTTTATTATCTATGTATTTGACAGTTGGAAAATTGATCTTAGAAGAAATGCAAATTTGCTTTAGTGTGTTGGATAAAGGTCACATTTCTAGCTATATAAAACACATTAGAAGTGCAAATTGGGGGTTTTCATGCCCATGAACTATTCTTTTTAATACGTGGGGTTTCTAGCTACGAGGCACACACTTAAACTATACTATTGGCATGATTAAAAATTGCCCAACAAATACCAACGACCTCACTGCAAGTTGATTTGCAATTTGGGTAAGTAATAATGCTTTGGAATGTTGGTGAAACAAGTTTTCCATTATTTCTTAAGGATGCCAAGTGTTTGCAAGAATATCCCAACCAAAATATCCCTGTATGAATTATTTTGTTGTTGGGAACCATATTAAGGGAAATTGTGTGCACTCTCCTTTGATTTTGGTTTTCTTTGCTGCCATATGTTTGTGGAAAGATCTCCACCAAGTTTGTTTTTGTTTTCCTTGACTACTGCCAAGTATCTATTGACATAACTCCAATTTTGCATGAGGAAGAATGTATGCTCATTAAGTAAATTGTGGGCATTTAAATGGTTGCCAATGTGGGCTTAAATGACTATGTAAATTCTCTTGTGGAGAAGGTCCTTTAACAAAGTAAATTGCCTCTATTTGAGGCACCCATCCATAAAGTGTTTGACAAATTGCCTCTACCATGACACGGGAAAATATAATTTGTAGCCCATGAAAATATGCGTTCTTTCCTCCAAAACATGTTATCTCTTCTATTAGCTTGATTCCTTCTTTAAATCAAGTAGATGTGCCTATTATTTGATGGAAACTTATACATTTTGTGTGAATGAGAGTTCCAATGATGGTATCATTGGCCATAATAGATATCATTTCTTAAGAAATGAAATTGATAATTGTGACTGATTATATATAATTGAGTCAATGTGGACATTATTGTGGTTCTATTTCTCTAGGTGTTTTGGGTTTCATCGTTGTTTTAGAAATCTAGGGTAACGTTGCCAAATCAAGAACTGTAATACAATTTTATGGATAAACTTATTGATTTGGAGTAAATTAAGATATAGCCCAATGCTCTTGGAAATGTTATTCTTGTACACACATACATGATCGTTTTTCACAAGGAGATATAAGTTTCTTGTTCTTTGTTAACTAAGGCATTACATATAGGTGGATGCTTGTCCTCCATATATGTGCTAAGGGTGAATCCATGAATCTTGATTTAGTTTTTTGGAAAGTTTGCTAAAATGGCCAATGTGGACACTCAATCAAAGGTTTATACTCTTGATTGGGAAAAAAATGTCGATCCAAAGATAAAAAAAAAGGAACTATGTATGATGAAATACCTCGATATAGGGTTTTAAAATGTTTCAATTGAAGGTTTTTTAAAGCCCTTGATCAAGGTATTTTAGATCTCCAATCGAGGTCGAGACCTCATTTAAAGCAAAAGCCTTCCCCATTTTTGCAGGGTTTCGTAGAGTTGCAACTTCTAGGAGGTGAAATCCCTTTTTCACTTCCTGGAAGGAAAGAGACTTCTTCATATTCATCATTGAATCCTCTATCATTTGACATATAATTTTTTTCATTTTTAAATTATAATTTTCGTTTTTAATTTCATACTATATTGTTACAAGGAAAATCTCTCTATGGCTAGGGTGAACCACAACAGACGGAAATGAATACGAAAATCAACTCCATTCCAAAGACATGCTATATAAATCAATATGAAAGCGAGATAAGAAAGAGGCCTACCTCGTCCAAATGTTCAATGAAGTCCACCGTTGAGCATTTTGACCCAAATCTATATACTTGCAACAAATTCTCAACAAACAAGAAAACCAAGCATATGGTGATAATATAAAAGGTTAACACATTAGATAGCATAATCCATCAATATACATAACAAATACGCCCATGGATAATAACTCATATATTTGCAAGATATCAATTGGATGGGAAAGGAGTATTTCTATTAATAAATGATCAGCAGGAGTGAAAATATTATAGACTTCCGTGTAGGAACGGTTCATAACTAAGAAACTAAGTTCCTTCCAATTGGGCCTCCACCACTTCAATCCTCCACCACAGGCAATCTCATAAGAGAGAAACAATGAGGTTCTCAATCAATAAGGGAAGATCTTGGGGGTTAAACACTATGTTTATACTTAAAGGACAAAGGGATGTAGACTCAATATGAAGTAAATAATTTCTCGAGAGTAACTTTGCTCTCAAAGTTGAATTCTTTCTCCTTTTCCATAGCTCAGAATTGGCCCATTTATAGCCTTCAAAATGGAACTGAAGGGACGAGTCGAAACATTTCCAGTATATGGAAGGCCAAGGATCAGAGATCTCCTATCATGACATGGAAACCCGCCATTTAATTTTCATTTTCTGGCACAAATCCCAATGTACACGGGTTGTAGTGGAGCAACCTGTGTATACGCTTGTTGTATAGTGTGCAAGATGCGTACAAGTGGAAAAATATTTATTTTTATCTTTGGACTTTGTAAACAGGGAAGATAAGTCTACATGGGGAAATGGAATAAGGCCCTCTCTACAAGATTGCATAGGGTGAGGCAAATCTTTCTCTAATATATATATTATTATTATTATTATTATTTTTGAAACTTATACAAATATTTTTCTCTCGAGTAGTGACAACCCCTATAGAACAATATGTATCTTAAAAACTATACAACCAAAAAAATTATGAAAATTATGTGTGCATTTTGTGGATGTTTCCTCTTCAAAAGGGAATTTCTAGTTTTTTGTTTTACATAAACATGATATATTTTTTTGTTGGGAGTGCAAAGGTGTATAAAATGTGATTCAAATATTAATTTGTCAACCCCCAAAAATAATAAAAAATATAATTTTCCGAAAAAAAAGAGGCACTACTATATTATGTATATATTATGCTTGTATATTTATTTTTTAAATTATACATTAAACATTGAATTAAGTGTTGGGAAAAAAATCACTTGTTAACTTTCTCACAATTTTGCAAGAACACAAATTTAATTAAATGCAAATTTGATGCATTAAGTGACATTGTATTTTTTGAAAAAAATGTCATTAGAAAGACAACACAATTCCTTACAAATTGTTTTTTTATTGCACATCAAAATTCATGAGGCATATATGAGTTTCTATGGCTTCAATTTAACAAATGCACACAATATCAAATTTTCATTACCACATTTCATTAAAAAGTGGAACACATATTCATGGATTCACCCCTAAAGGAGGCACACTTCTTATGGAGGTAGTTGTCTTGTGGTAGTTGACATTTTCTAGAAGGGCATATGTTGACGAGGGTGGGTGTGTTAGGATATTTAGACACTTAGGAGTTAGTTAAGATCAACTTGGTCTAATGTGTCATTAGGTTAAAGTGTGCTTATTTAGTATGCATTTGTAATGCGATGGTCACAATATATTCTCGACATAGAGTGATTTGATCGCTCATATTCTCCTCGATCTTAACACATACATTGATTCGTGTCTTAACACCCGAATGTTTCATGATCTCTATTTAAAGAGCATGGAAGGTCATTCTTTGATGATTGATTGTGAGAAAATATCTGTAATATATTTTCTTTTGCATTAATAAATTGCCTCAAATGGCCATGTTGGGTAGGGCCATGGATACTTTCCCATAGAGGTTTTACCATGTAAAAATGCTGGTGTGTTAATCTCTGATTTGGTTGTGTGAGTGGTTACTAAATGTGTTCATCGTTTGTTGGAATACCCTATGTTTTCAAACATGGTATCAGAGTAAATTTGAAGACCCACTCCCGTTGTATATTGAGATATTCAAGCTATTTTGCTGCATCTCTGGTTTCTACTATTTCCATACATTTATGAAGATGACTATTCCATTGCATCCAAAGGGCTCATCTCAATTAAAACTGTCTTTTTTTTTCACTAATTTTTTTTTTCCAAGATACAACCATTTCAGTCAAATTTGGAGGTATAAATCTTGAATATGCCCCTTTTAATTTTTTATAGAGATAATATATATATGTGTGATCTCAACAAATCAAAAACATAGAGAAAACTTGCATTTTCTAGGCAAGCTAATCGAGATCTAACACTTGTTGCTGTTGAGAATCAATTTTTTTTTCTCTGTGTGAACACATGAAAATAGTATTTTTGAGCACGCACTTCAGTGATGTCTTCCACAACAACACCCCCCATTATCCCTTTTAAGATTATAATGTGTTTTACACTAGCTCACTTGGTTAAAAGTTGCTTTACTTAGTAAGAGGTTTTGAATTCAAGTCTCTTTTTTGTTACTTTTTGAAAAAGTTCATGCATTCATTGTAAAATGTATTTCACTTAAACTGTAAAAGTGAGTCACTATACAGTAGCTTTGATATTTCTTTTTCAGTT
The DNA here is from genome assembly GCA_000966675.3 of Picea glauca. Classification (NCBI taxonomy): domain Eukaryota; kingdom Viridiplantae; phylum Streptophyta; class Pinopsida; order Pinales; family Pinaceae; genus Picea; species Picea glauca. Next base: position 845,392 of record JZKD02S2081259.1, read on the forward strand.
ACTTTTTGCATGAACCTTTAATTTACAAAGCAACTTCAATGTAAAAGTGAATCCCACCTATTCTATAAAAATGGGTCTTTCCATATCAACTTAATTGTAAAAGTGAGGTTATAAGAAAGTTGGTGAAGGAGGGGCATCACCAAGTGGATCAACTTCTACTTTCCACGTGGTTCTTTGGTTACTATTTATGTATTTTTTCAAAAGGGCATAACTTTTACATCCAAAGTATGTTTTCAGTGTCATTGATTTAAAAAAACCTATTTTTTCGAGATCTTTCGATTCATACCATCAATTTCAACTTTTAAATCCATATTTTCTGCATATTTTAATATGGCTTCTCCTAGTGATCTTTTTCTTACTAGTACCAATTACTTCTCCTGGTTTAATGTTTCAAATTCAAGTAATTAATGCCCCCGATGAATATTGGGAAAAACTTCAAGCTGTGTTTGGTAAACAAAATATCATTCAAGCCCAACAATTAGAAAATTAGTTAATGGCTTTAAGTCCCAATGATTTTGCTTGCATTGACTACAAACTATATTCGAAGAAAGACCTATTCATATATGTTAATCTTAATAATCTTAGTAGTGCATATTCTATCTTTGCATCTACCTTTTATGCCACTAGAGAAGTTCTAGGGAGTGCTTATAATAACTCTCTCTTGAGTCTTTTTGTGATGCTCTAATTCAAGAGCAAGATAAGCTTGTGCAACTTGGATTGATTAACACTGTAGGTACTGTTGTACAGGATAAGTCAACTGAGAGGGGGGGTGAATCAATTGTATAAGATTTCTTTCATTTTATAAGAAGATTACTTATTAATCAATAAATCATGCCTTTAACATTTAACTTGCAGTAATACATTTAACCAATAAATATACAATCACATAAATGAAACAGTGACACAGTGATTTTTCATGAGGAAACCCAAAAGGGAAAAACCTCTTCTTCTTATGAATGAAAGGCAAGCTCCAACTCCTCTTTACATTCTTATTTTATCTGAGCTACAACCCAGATGAGGCTGCTACCTCTATTTCTTCAGCACCTACTGAATGGAAGCTACAACTCCCAGATGTACAAACACCAACTTGTACAGGAGACTTTTACAGTCTCCCCTTGCTCCTCCCTACCACCCTGGAATCCTTCTTTGTCGCTAAGAACCTGCAAACCAACTCTTTAGCTTCTTTGGCAAATGATTCATCATTCAAGTCCTATCTGTTTATATAATCATATCAAAATCCATTCTTCTCCTGATCTCTGCTATATCTTCATCATTTCTTCTCATTTTCCCTGTATGATTTTATTTCGATTTTATATTCATTTACAGAAATGAATTTTACCTTAGAGCTATGGCTGGACCATTAATTCCATATGCACCAATATTCATCTCACTAAATTTCACTTATTTCTACCCTGTACATTCAGAGCATACACTCGAACCCTCAGGCTTCTAAGATCCAGTTACAATAACTGAATAACTATCTTAAAGTGATTATTATTGGCCAAGGCCTTAAGAATAACAGTAGCCACACGATCAGTTTAATTATTTAACCAACACCGTTTGATGATCATACATTTGTTTTGTCTCAGCATAGAATAACCCTCAAGTGCTTCGGCAAGACACTTGTGATTAAACCATATGCCCATTGGCTATGACCACGGGCTTAGCTAAAATGTGTTTCGCATTTTGGCATTTTGGCATTCCTATGATGAAGTGTCTTGACACTCCAAGTCACGATCCCTGAAATGGATCTTGATCAATGGTCCACAAAACTTCATAATCTGATCCCTTCTTTTCTTAATCTAACGACTAACGAGATTTCAACGTTTTTCCTTTCGGGTTTTCGAGACTCACAATAGTCCCTTTCGACATTTTAGCTTTTAGAATTTCGGTATGTCAAGAGGCATGCTGATCTCCAAATTAGGAACCACCGTGCCAGTGCAAACTGATCCACGGTGCCTATGCAAAATGACCAACAAACTCCCCCTTTGGAATTTTAAAGTTTGACATTAATGAAAAAAACCAAGCCCTGTGCAAACTTCCCTACTGTGTAAACTGCCCTATGCAAACTGTGCAAACTGAAACTTCCCTACTGTGTAAACTGCCCTGTGCAAACTGCAAGCCCTGCCAACAAACTCCCCCTTTGGCATTGATGGAAAACTTTAAATCTCTTCTCCCCCTTTTGAAATCTATGGAAAAGGAATCAACCATACTCCCCCTGAGAAAAGAAAATCACTTGCAAAGATGTATCATTTTAGTAGCAACTCCACCTATCAATAATAGTCAATAAACCTGTGCAGTTTGATTTTATAATGAAGCCTGTGCAATATTTGAGAATGAAATGAAATTACAGAGGGTAAACCCCCAACTGATCTATGAGACTTTCAAATTGCATTTTAGATAAAGGTTTAGTAAATACATCTGCTATTTGATCCTTTGTGCCAACATATTCCACTTTAATAACTTTAGACATAACCCGCTCTCTTAGAAAATGAAATTTAATGGGAATGTACTTTGTTTTGGAATGCATAACATAATTTTTAGAAATACTAATTGCACTGGTATTATCACAGAAGATAGGTATAGGTTCATTATAATGAATATGTATATCTTCCAGCATCTGTTTCATCCATAGAACCTGAGTACAACAAGTTGCAGCTGTAATGTATTCTTCTTCAGCAGTAGACAAAGACACTATTGATTGTTTTTTACTTGACCAACTTACAAGACATCCTACAAGAAAAAATGCTGCTCCACTAGTACTCTTCCTGTCATCATCACAACCTGCCCAATTAGCATCAGTGAAAGCATATAAATCAAGTTGATTACCTATAGGATACCATAAACCATACTCTGTTGTCCCCTTAAGATATCTGAAAATTCTTTTGACTGCAAGTAGATGAGAA
>JZKD02S2081259.1:852018-863945 GCA_000966675.3 Picea glauca
CCAAAAGGGAAAAACCTCTTCTTCTTATGAATGAAAGGCAAGCTCCAACTGCTCTTTACATTCTTATTTTATCTGAGCTACAACCCAGATGAGGTTGCTACCTCTGTTTCTTCAGAACCTACTGAATGGAAGCTACAACTCTTACGTGTACAAGCACCAACTTGTACATGAGACTTTTACAGTCTCCCCTTGCTCCTCCCTACCACCCTGGAATCCTTCTCTATCACTAAGAACCTTCAAACCAACTCTTTATCTTCTCTGGCAAAGGATTCATCATTCAAGTCCTCTCTGTTTATATAATCATATCAAAATCCATTCTTCGACCCTTGATCTCTGCTATATCTTCATCATTTCTTCTCACTGTCCCTGTATGATTTTATTTTAGTTTTATATTCATTTATAGAAATGAATTTTACCTTAGAGCTATGATTATACCATTCATTCCATACACACCAACATTCATCTCACCAAATTTCACTTATTTCTACCCTGTACATTCAGAGCGTACACTCGAACCCTCAGGCTTCGAATATTCATCTACAATAATTGAATAACTATCTTACAATGATTGTTATTGGCCAAGGCCTCAAGAAGAACAATAGCCACATGATCAGTTTAAATATTTAACCAACACCATTCGATGATCATACATTTGTTTTGTCTCAACATAGAATAACCCTTGAGCACTTCGGCAAGACACTTATGCTTAAACCATATGCCCATTGGCTATGACCATGGGCTTAACTAAAATGCATTTCACATTTCGGCATTTCGGTGTTTCACATTTCGACATTCCTGTGATGAAGCGTCTCGACACTCCAAGTCACGATCCCTAAAATGGATCTTGATCAACGGTCCACAAAACTTCATAATCTAATCCCTTCTTTTCTTAATCTAATGTCTAGCGGGATTTCGACATTTTTCCTTTCGGGTTTTCGAGACTCACAATAGTCCCTTTCGGCATTTCAACTTTTAGTGTTTTGGTATGTCAAGAGGCATGTTGATATCCAAATTAGGAACCACTGTGCCTGTGCAAACTGATCCATGGTGCATGTTCAAACTAACCAACAAACTCCCCCTTTAGCATTTTAAAGTTTGACATTAATGACAAAAACCAAGCCCTGTGCAAACTGTGCAAACTGCCCTACTGTGTAAACTGCCATGTGCAAACTGAAACTGCCCTATTGTGTAAACTGCCCTGTGAAAACTGCAAGCCCTGCCAATAGGTACATCCAACAAAGACTGAGTGGACCAGTAGAAAGATAAATCGAAGAATCCCAAGAAACAACATACTCACCACAAAAACAAGAAAAACAAGGGTCCCAAACCCTCTTCACCAACATTTTCTCCTAATGGTGAGAAATGAGCAAAATCCAAAAGTAAGAAGACTAAAAACATTGCAAATTTTGTGGGAAATATGGTCATGCATAATCTTAATGTTTTAAAAAGATGGAAGCCTTAGAAGTAGCAATGAACAAGGAGAATATCAATATTGATTCTTCTTCTTCTTCTTCTCATGGACATGCACTTTCTGCTTCTAGTTTCTCCTTCAATGCAACTTCTACTTCTTATTCTGATGAGTGGCTTATTGATTCTAGAGTATCTTATCATATGACTAATGATAAAGATGTATTTTCTTCTCTTAATGAATGTAACACCAAAAAAATGTTTGTTGGTGATGATCAATCTCTTACTGTTGTAGGGTATGGAGCAATTCATGTAGATAATGGTCATTTCAATGGTGTATTATGTGTTCCAAGTCTCTCTTGCAACCTTCTATTAGTATATTAGATCACTCAATCAGGTGAAGGAAAAACCATAGAGTTTTCACCTCACCAAGTTGTAATAGGGGATTTACAAGATCCTAAGAATGTCCTCACAATTGGAATTGTTGATGATATTACCATGTTGTACAAGTTTGACAACTTTGGGTCATAATCATTTCCATTAGTTTTTGTTTCTCATAGCAATGAATTGAGAAAACTTTGGCATGATTGGTTCGATAATCTAAACTATCGCTCATTGCAACAACTATGTAACCAACATATGGTGACTGGTCTTCCTCTTGTTTCTTGCAGGGATAGTGTTTGTGCCGGTGGTGTTCTCGACAAACATCATCAGGACAATTTTGATAAACGTGCCTCTTGGCACACGTCAACCCCTTTGGAGCTTGTTCATAGTGATTTGTGTGGTCTGCTTTATTCTCCTTCTTTCTTTGGGTGCAAGTATTTCTTAAATTTGATTCATGAATTCTATAGACACACTTGCATTTACTTCTTAAAAATTAAGAGAGAAGTTTTTGGCCCCCAAGGCCCTTTTAGAAAAATAATTTGGATATCAACTTCAAAGGTTAAGAAGAGATAATGGAAGAGGATATGTAAACTTTTTACCACTTTCAATCACAATATATATAAAATTCAACTTTATCAACAATATTCATAAGTTTATCACTTATGTATTCAATATATCATTTCATCATAAACAATATCATTCATCAGTGCATACTAAACAACCACAGATACAAAGTACACCGATATTTACGTAGAAACCCAAATGGGAGAAAACCACATAATGGTTTCTTATATATATATATCAAGAATACATTCATAGGAAGCACCAAATTCCCAATTCTCCAGCACTAATTGGAAGGATGCTCCAACTCCCTATTTACAGGCTCCAACCTGAAGGAAGATACAACTCCTCGAATTCTCCAACTACAACTGGAAGGAGGCTCCAACTCTATGTATTCTTTGGCTCCAACTAGAAGGAGGCTCCAACCCCCTAGTTTGCAGTCTCCAACTTGAAATAAACTCCAAATCCCTATGTTCTCTGACACCAACTAGAAGGAGGATACAACCCCCTTTCCTTGCCCCGTCCTACCACCTTTAAATATAAGTGTAGACTCAAACTATCACTACCATTGATCAACCTATAATTTCCACTTTCACTGATACATCAACCAACCTGTCATTGCCACATCAACCTGTCACTGTCACATCCACCTATAACTGTCATTATATCACATCTACATGTAACTAATGATCAAACAATCATCCAACCTGTCACTGTCCTTGTCACTATCACTGTCATTGTTGTTGAAAGATTAATTATTTTTCGAAATAATAATCGTTGAAATATTAATTAATTTTCGAAATAAATTGGAGAAGAGTTAATGGTCATTAGATTGGTTGTCATTGATGTCAACTCTCTTGAACACGAGGTTAACAAGTTGCATGCCAAATTAAAGTAGCTATGAACATAAGTTAATGAGTTTCATGTGCATGTCAATTACATGAGATCCTCATTAGAAGTTAACAAGTTGCATGTCAGTTGCATGAGATCCTCATTAAAACACAAATAAGAGTCAATTGGAGATCACTTGTGTGAATCACTTTTGAGTATACAGGTTGGAGATATGAGGTAGTGAGTCGAAGGCAGAGAAGTCTAGTGAAGTAAGAATTTTGCAGGAGCCAAGAGTACAGAGAAGGGGTTTCATACAAAGATTCCTTGAGTATAACTATGGTTTTCAGGAGGAAATGCACAAACATCCGCAGGCTGGAGTGAGTAAAAGCATGGATACCGATGAGAAAATAATGCATTAAGTCGCAGACCTATGAGGAAAATTTATGAATATCAAAGATCTAAAACTTAGGTCAACTACATGATTGAAGGTATGTATTCTTATGTGTGTTAGCGTGAATATTATGAAGAAATTAGTAGCAGGTATGTCTTTGTGATTCATAAGCACGTGAGTTGAGAATTCTCTTGTGAATCCTGGTATGAGGTGTGTGTTGTTGCAGTCTTGATGAGATATTGATATCAATAGCAAAAACAAAAATATCAAAGACAACAACAATGACAGTTTATCATTGACATAAGTAGTGACAGGTTGGTCTAAATTTATATTTCAGGGTGGTTGGATGAGGCAAGGAAAGGGGGTTGTAGCCTCCTTCTGGTTGGATCTAGTAAATTAGGGAGTTAGAGATTCCTTTAGGTTGTATCTTGTAAATAGGTGGTTGGAGCCTCCTTCCATTTGTAGCTGGAGAGATAGGAATTCAGTGCTTCCAATGAATGTACTCTTTGATAAATAAGAAAAGCATTATGTGGTTTTTTCCTACATTGGGTTTCCATGTAAAATTCCGGTGTACTGTGTTTATGTGATGTCTATGCATTAAATTATGATGTTTTGAATGCTCATGATATTATTAGAGGTTTTATATTGTGATTAAAAGTACTAATTGTGCTCATAATGATTCACATCCCCTCTTAGTATTCCAACAATTGGTATAAGAGTAGGTACTTTAGGAAGCAATTTAACCACTAGAAGGAGATCATGGAATACACTAAGATTGGAGCACTAGTGTTTGACGACCAAAACTATACCTTATGGAATAAAATGATGAAAACCTTTTTATAGGCACATGGATTTGATGTTTGTAAATTAGTAGTAGATGGGTATACAACAACATACACTCCCCCAACCGACAAACATGGAAACAAACTCAGTGGAAACAACTCAAAGGCTAAAGGTACTATTCTGAGTAGTTTAGTTGATTAAGTATTTATCAAAGTTATGCATTGTGATAGTGCAAAGGATATTTGGGATAAAATCCAAAAGATGTATGAAGGATATGCAAGAGTTAAGGGAGCTAAGTTTGAATAGTTGGAGATGAAAGAAGATGAATACATTGCAACCTACCTTCTGCGAGTTGACAAAATAGTTAACATTATTAAGGGATTGGGAGTAGAAGTTGACGACTCAGTGGTTGTTCAAAAGGTATTGAGGTCTCCTCCAATGAGATTTGGTCCTAAAATATCATCCCTAGAAGAAAGAGAAGATATCAGTACATTTAGCATGGATGAGCTACATGGAATTTTATAGCCTATGAAATGAGAATAGAACAGGAGAACCCCATCATGAAGGAAGAAGCTTTCAAGGCATCCACGAAGTCAAAGAAGAAGATCAAGAAAATGTCAAAAACAGGTTGTAACTGTAGTGATAATTCAGATGAAGATGAAGAGATGGCTAACTTCGCAAGGAAATTACAGAAAGGAACCGACAAGTATAAATGTATGCTTCCATTGAAATGTTTTAATTGTGGTGGTATTGGTCATTTTTCTTCTAAATGTCCTCATAGGAATAAATAAAGTGATGAACAAGAAGTTTCTAAAAGGGAAAAGAAATATCAAAATGGAAACAAGAGAAGAAACAAAAATAAATTATTCAAGAAAAGTTTCTACTCAAAGGAGGATAGTTCCTCATCAGGCGAGGATGATAATGACAGTGACAGTGATAAAGAAAGAGTACTCTTCATGGAAGTAGAAGACAATTTCGAAGAAGAAGATGAAGTTGATCTCAAAGCATAGACAATCAATGCATTAGAAGATTTTAGAAAGGAAAGAAAGAAAAACAAGTCATTAAAGAGGGATCTCAGAATTCTAACTCTAAAGAACTAGAGCAGATGATCATGAGTCTACAAATTCAAATAGAAGAAGATAAAAGAATTGAGGAAATACTTAGAATTCAATTAGAAGAAAACGAGAAAAGGATTGGAAGCTTGGAAGAAGAGATTGTCTCTTTAAGGAAAGATCTTCAAAAGAAATATATGCAGCAAAATAGCACAAGAATATTGGATCAAATAATCAACAGTCAAAGACCATCCGATGACAGATCTAGACTAGGATACAATCAAGTACATAATGAGAAAGGATAAAACTCCAAGGCAATAGAAAACGAAGCATAAAAAATAACTATGCAAAGATTATCAAAGATTCTGTCAAGAAGGAAGAATGCATGCCCCCAAAGAAGAACATTCCAGAAATAAAGAAGACTCAAGAAGACGAATTCAAAAGGAGTGCATTTCAAAGAAGACAATATATTCCTACGTATCACACATTGTTTTGTGGTCATTGTTTTAATTGTGCGAATTTTGGACATAAAGGTATAAACTGCAGGGCCTATGCCAATAATCAAAGCAACTATGCAGGGTACTTGAATAATAGTTATCCCATAAAGTCTTATGAAGCATACAGATGAAACCAAAACAATTTTGGTTCATTGAGAGATGAAGTAGAATGCTACAAATGTAGAAATTTTGGTCACATAGAAAAGAATTGTAGGTTGACTATTCCACCTAGGGAATCAAAGTAGAAAATTAATAGTCAGATATCAAAACCACAAGAGATATGGAAAATAAAGTAGAATCAATGCTCGCTTGCTCTACAAGCCCAACATAGGAAAAGTGATTAGTATGTTGACAGTGGTTGTTCAAAGCATATGATATGTGACATGAATAGGTTTCTAACACTGAAGAAAGAGAGAGATGGATCAATTTCATTTGGAAATAATCATTTAGCTAAAATTGTAGGTAGAGATACATTTAATCTTGGAAGAAAAGATGCAATGGAAGAAAATTTTCCACTGGTCGAATATATGAAACACAATCTACTAAGTGTAAGTCAAATGTGTGACCAAGGACACACACTTCATTTCGATTTAGAGAAATGTGAAATTAGGAAAGAAGGAGCAAGAAAGTTAGTGGCAACAATGATAAGGACTCTGAACACCATATATGTTTTGAATGAAATTGGAAAGGAAATTTGTTGTTTAGGAAAGGAAAATGAAAGTTGTATATGAAACAAAAGAATGGGTCACATGCACTTTGACAATCTTGTCAAAATCATCAGAAATAAAGAATTAAAAGAAATGCCTGAAATTTCAAAGCCATCGAATACTCTATGTAAGCATTGTCTACAGGGAAAACAGACTAGGACCAAGTTCAAATCAAAAGATTACTCAATGAAAAAACCATTGGATATTTTACATACCTATCTATGTGGACCAATGAGAACAAAGGGATTAAATGGTGAAAAATACTTCATGCTACCGATTGATGACTACACAAGACTGATTGCAATTTTCTTTCTTAGGAAGAAGTCAGAGGCATTTGAACACTTCAAGATATACAAAGAGATGGTTGAAACATAGATATAATTGAAAATAATATGTTTGAGATCAGAAAATGATGGAGATTTTACATACAATTCATGGATTTTTGTGGCAAACATGGAATAAAAATACAATTCTCAGTAGCCAGGACACCTCAACAAAACATAGTTGTTGAAAGAAACAATAGGACAATACATGAAATAAATAGAACCATGTTGAAAGATTCCAAGTTGGGTGACATCTTTTGGGCATAGGAAGTACATGCAAAAATTCATATATTTAATAAAGGAATGCTCATAAGTAACAATGATAAGACTCCCTATGAGATATGGAAAGGAATACCAGAAAATATGAAGCATTGTAGAGTATTTGGAAGCAAGTGCTATATCAAGAGAGAAGACAGAAGGATTGGAACATTTGACTCTTGATTTGACAAAGGAATATTTGTCTTGTAATCAAGGAAAATCAAGGCATACAAGTGTTTCAATATGAGACTAAAAAGAATAGTGGAAACCATCAATGTACAAATTGACGAGACTACTGTATGAAATCCCAGAGGAGAAAGAAAAGAATCAACATAGCAAGAAGGAGAAGAGGATTTGAAAGAAGAAGTAAAAGAAGCAGAAGAAGAAGAAGTAGAAGAAGCAGAAGTAGAAGAAGATGAAGAGCATCCAGAAGAAGAACAAGAAGCCACGCGTCATCAGATCTGTCACTCCAGGAGTTTTACTTCGGGAGTTTTGAAATGAGAAACGTGCCGAGTTCCCAAAGTGTCGAAGTCCCGAAGACCTGAAGCCTGAAGGCCCGAAGTAAGTCTCAACCGTCTGATTCAAATGGACACGCAGTGCTAGAGCTGGGCCGTTGATCAGGAAGCCTCATCTCAGATCACAAGATCAATGGTCGTGATCCATTACGGGGTTAGAAGGTGAGCACGTTTTTAATTTTTCAAGGGCAGGATGCAATCGAAACCGTGGTTTTTGAAAGGGATGCGTCGAGGTTCATGGTGAATTGTGGGGAAAAAAGTGGTTTTCTTTCAAACCACCCTTGGTCATGCTTGTAGTTGTGCAATTGCATAGGGTCATGGCTCTAGGTCACATTGAAGATGGAGCAATGGAGAGGAGCTGCGCCAAAGGTCAAAAGCACCCGTGTTTGGTCACAAAAGAAGATCTGCTTGGCCTCGAGGCATCAGGATTGACTTGAAGAAGTCGTGGGAACTGCCTAGAACATTCATGAGTGTCAGGCCCTATCCTGATCCCAATGAATATAGTTATTGAATATTGGGGGTGAAAGTTGAGACCTTGTCTCACCCCATAAATGGAAAGCATTGCAGAGTGGCCATGAAGGAAGACTATCAATCCGAAGCTTCCTTATCGACATATTTTCTTGTAAAACACATAACCGCGCCTGAATCATGTTTGACATGAGGAGGCCTACACAAGATGACATAATAGGTGCCAACTGGAAACTTTGAATGCAGGGGTCCGATCACATTCCTGGTGGTTACAACATTTTTAGTATATATGGGCGGTTCTGATATTTTGTTAAGGTTGATGGTTGAGCAATGCTCTCATATTATAAAATTTTGATGAAGAACTCTGGTTCTCTGGTTATGTATTTTGATATGAGACTTCTTGTTTAATGAAAGTCATCTTCTTTTTCATCCTATTTGCCTCTGATACTGAAGTTTCCATGATTGAAGGATTCACATGGATTGTTTTGACTGTATTGTAATGTATGTTTGACTGCAATGCTGTTATTTACGTTCTTCAGTTTCCTGAAGTTTTGAATTCAAGAGGATATTATATTTGAAGCTTTTCCTCCTTAGGCTACTGGAAGACCTGATGTCTACAATAGAACTCTACACTCTCCTCACCAAAGTCTTCCCTCTATTCACCCTTACTCCAAATTACTGACTGAATTTAATTAAGACCTCCCCTGCATGTGCATACCAGTACAGTTTTCCGAGTTAAAACGATATCATATTGAGTCTGTGCCCATTTGACCTCTTTAAAACCAACCTGTGACATAAAAATTTGATTGGTACTGGGCTTACCTCCAACACAATCTGGATGTGAATTCTAGTGCTAACTGTTAGGACCACACAATGTACCTTTTTGCCTATACTTTTTTGCCACTATTATACTCTTGATCATCCATATTTAAACTCATACTATCACTTTATCTGATAATTCCAAAGGTATACAACGTCCCTTCTCATTACTATACGTTTAATCTGTTTTGCATAATATTTTACATCACTCTTTTACTTGACCATTGATTAGAAATGAATAAGTGTTCAAAACTGCAGATTAGCATTTGAGGCCTATTGCTGAAACACAGAACTATCCAAGGTCGTTGTTGCTGAAACACAGAGCAGATGCTAAAACACGGAGCTGTTACACAGTCCGAGGTCGCAGATGCTGAACACAGAGCTGCTATACAGTCCGAGGTCGCAGATGCTAAAACATGGAGCTGTTACACAGTCCAGAGTTGCAGATGCTGAAACACAGAGGAAACCGCCACGACCGACAATGCTGAAACACAAAGGAAGCCGTTACAGGCAGCTATCAACAAGGCTATAACCATCGCTCCTACACAAGAATGTTGACATAGTCAGAGTGCAATTCACGTGGCTGAAACAGCCCGCGAATTGCGATGCTGAAACAACATTAGCAACAACGGGAAGAAGCTGTTACACCAGTCGTAACAACAATACCTCATTCAGCTCCTGTAATAGAATTCTATTGCGTGAGACTAGGACACCCTATGATGGTTTAGAAAGTAGATCAGACTCAGGATAGGACTCAGATATGCATTGTAATTATTGTATCGAAGGGATTTCCTCTTTAAATAGGAGGAAATCATCATTCGAGGGATCCAAGTTTTATGTATTGAAGAAGCTCCAGAGAAGAGGGACGTATTTTCATTTCCAGATTGTAATGTGATATTTCGACAGATGAATAAAATACCACTTTGAGTATCCTTCTCTAGCTTTCTCGTTTCAGGGGAATCTTGTGAGAAGGGAGGGCCCACCTTCTTCACAAGATTCACCTGTTAGTTTAGAGGTGTGTTAGTATAATCTCTGTTTATGCTTTGATTAACTTTTGTTTGCTGAAACACTACTTTTAATGAATTCTGCTTTGCTGAAACACTACTGAACTCTGTCATAGTTTATTGAATGAAATTCATAATTCTTTTTATTAGAAATCTTGTGTGATGATTTCATAAGGCTAGCCAAAGACTGGGATAAGGGTTCCTGCTCAGACAGGAAGGAATCAGAACATCCTGTCCTCTGTAGATTTCAGTTAATTCTGCAAGCGTGCTAGCCAGAGATTGGGTTAAGGGTTCCTGCTCAGACAGGAAGGAATCAGAACATCCTGTCCTCTGTAGATTTCATTTAATTTTGCAAGCGTGCTAGCCAGAGATTGGGTTAAGGGTTCCTTCTCAGAAAGGAAGGAATCAGAACATCCTGTTCTCTGTAGATTTCATTTACCTCTGCAATTGTGCTAGCCATAGACTGGGTTAAGGGTTCCTGCTTAGAAAGGAAGGAATCAGAACATTCTTTTCTCTGTAGATTTCATTTACCTCTGCAATTGTGCTAGCCAGAGACTGGGTTAAGGGTTCCTACTCATACATGAAGGAATCAGAACATCCTGTCCTCTGTAGATTTCCTTTAATTCTGCAAGTGTGCTAGCCAGAGACTGGGTTAAGGGTTCCTGCTCAGACAGGAAGGAATCAGAATATCCTGTTCTCTGTAGACTTCCATTATTTCTCACAAGTGTGCTAATCAGAAATAGGGCTAAAAGTTCCTGCTTAGAAAGGAAGGAATTAGATGGTCTTGTTCTCTGCTAGATAGAGTTAATTTTCTCTGCATTACTGTTTTCATGAAAGAGTGTTAATCAGAGTTAAAGTACTAAAGTCTCTGTTGAGAGTAAGGGTCATGTTCTCTGGTTGCAGAATAGTTGTTCTTTCCTGTTGCAAGTGATATTTTAAATGTAATCCAGGATTCTTTAGATTAATCTTTAAGATCTGCAATAGGGAAGTTGCTTTCCTGTGATTTAATTCAGAACTTCAGTTTATTCAAGCAAGTGTGATTAATATAAGTTTCTTTACTACAACTCTAAGTTTCTTTTGGAATTGAGCATATATAGTGCATGGTTATCTTTGAAATAAAAGACTTCGCTGGGTTGATAATTTATGTATCACTTGATTGTTTAAATCAATTAAGCAATTATAGTGACCAACATTTTGGCGTCGTTGCCGGGGAAGATAGCTATAGATTTCAAAAGTACTTATGNATGATTTGATTAACTTTTGTTTGCTGAAACACTACTTTTAATGAATTCCGCTTTGCTGAAACACTACTGAACTCTGTCATAGTTTATTGAATGAAATTCGTAATTCTTTTTATTAGAAATCTTGTGTGATGATTTCATAAGGCTATCCAGAGACTGGGATAAGGGTTCCTGCTCAGACAGGAAGGAATCAAAACATCCTGTCCTCTGTAGATTTCATTTAATTCTGCAAGCGTGCTAGCCAGAGATTGGGTTAAGGGTTCCTGCTCAGACAGGAAGGAATCAAAACATCCTTTCCTCTGTAGATTTCATTTAATTCTGCAAGCGTGCTAGCCAGAGATTGGGTTAAGGGTTCCTGCTCAGAAAGGAAGGAATCAGAACATCCTGTTCTCTGTAGATTTCATTTACCTCTGCAATTGTGCTAGCTAGAGACTGGGTTAAGGGTTCCTGCTTAGAAAGGAAGGAATCAGAACATTCTGTTCTCTGTAGATTTCATTTACCTCTGCAATTGTGCTAGCCAGAGACTGGGTTAAGGGTTCCTGCTCAGACAGTAAGGAATCAGAACATCCTGTCCTCTGTAGATTTCCTTTAATTCTGCAAGTGTGCTAGCTAGAGACTGGGTTAAGGGTTCCTGCTCAGACATGAAGGAATCAGAACATCGTGTTCTCTGTAGACTTCCATTATTT
>JZKD02S2081259.1:863955-894284 GCA_000966675.3 Picea glauca
ATGCTTTTATCAGCTGTAGATCAAGCTCAATGACAATTTCAAACGGTTATGAAACTAAGCAGCTTACCCTCTATCCTCATGCTACACCCCTGGTTAATAATGATAATTCCGTATGGGTCGATTTTGAGGATCAACCTAATCAACCTCTTTTGACTATCGGACAAGCTTTAAGACTGAAAGACTCTACTGAGGATGAAATTATCAATAATTTTATTTGCGAGCCCTCCTCTGTCACTCCACAAATTCATAATCAATTAACTGCGCTGTTGGAGTCTGATAATCAAGAAGACCTCAATCCAGGAAGCCCACCTCAAACACCTAAAACCATCTCCTCTAAAAGCATACCGGTCGAAATTGAACCTGGTAAAACATTAAATATAAACCCTCATTAGACAGATGCTGAAACACAACAATTAATGAAGTTACTTCGGGAAAATAAAGAAGCATTTGCATGGGATTACACAGATATGAAGGGAATCCCTCTTGAGTTATGTACTCATAGAATATATATTAAGGAAGATTGTCAGCCAATCTGCCAACCTCAACGATGAATGAACCCAAACTTAAGAGAAATCCTCAAAGAAGAACTTCAAAAATTGCTCAAAGCAGGGTTTATCTATCCTATATCAGACAGTGAATGGGTGTCCCCATTGGTAATAGTTCCTAATAAGACTGGAGCTACTTGTTCTTGGCAGCTCACAGGGAGCATGCCATCCCCCGTGGAGCCAAATGTTATCACATATAGTTGTCAAGGGAAGCAGGTCATCCAAGTTCATGGTTTGCACATGAAGTGTCTGAGCGAAGCATGCAAATCATCTCATTTTGGGCTTAAAATACAAGTAGGTGGGCTCAGTTTTGCGATGGTGGAGATCCCCTGTAAGGATCATATTAGTGGCCCCCGGGTATTCAGAGTTTCATAATTGCACGAAGTATAGCGCCATGAAGAGCACCAAAGTCCTGAAGGCCCAAATTCCTGAAGTAGATCTTGACCATCCCAATCCAGACTGCCATGCTTCATCAGATCTGTTACTCTGGGAGTTTTACTTCAGGAGTTTTGAAATTAGAAACATGCCAAGTTCCTGAAGTGCTGAAGTCCCGAAGACCCGAAGCCCGAAGGCCCAGAGTAAGTCTTAGCTGTCCGATTCAAATGGACATGCGACACCAGAGCTTGGTCATTTATTAGGAAGCCTCATATTAGATCACAATATCAATGGTTGCGCTCCATTGCGGGGTCGGAAGGTGGGCATGTTTTTAAATTTTCAAGGGAGGGCCACAATCAGAATCGTGGTTTTTGAAAGGGATGCGTAGCGGTTCATGGTGAATTGCGGGGACAAAATAAGTTTTCTTTCAAACCACCCTTGGTCATGCCTGCAATCCCACAATTTCATAGGGTCATGGCCTTAGGTTACATTGAAGATGGAGTGATGGAGAGGCGCTATGCCAAAGGCCGAAAGCGCCCATGTTTGGTCACAAAATAAGATCTGATTAGCCTCAAGGTGTCGGGATTGAATCAAAGAAGTCGTGGGCACCGCCTGAAACATTCATGAGTGTCAAACCCTATCCTAATTCCAATGAATATAGTTATTGAATATTGGGGGCGGGAGTTGAGACCTCGTCTCACCCCATAAATGGAAAGCGTTACAGAGCGGCCATGAAGGCAGACTGTCAATCCAAAGCTTCCTTTTTGACAGATTTTCCTGTAAAAAACATAACTGCACCTGGCTCACATTTGACATGAGGAGGCCTACACATGCTGACATAATAGGAACCGACTGGAAACTTTGAATGTAGGGGTCCGATCACATTCCTGGTGTTTACATAATTTTTAGTATATATAGGCAGTTCTGATATTTTGTTAAGGTTGATGGTTGAGAAGTGCTCCCATATTATAAACTTTTGATGAAGAACTTTGTTTCTCTGGTTATGTATTTTGATCTAAGACTTCTGGTTTAATGAAAGTCAACTTCTTTTTCATCCTATTTGCCTATGATACTGAAGTGTCCATGATTGAAGGATTCACATGGATTGTGTTGACTGTATTGTAATGTATGTTTGATTGCAATGTTGTTATTGACGTTCTTCAGTTTCCTGAAGTTTTGAATCCAAGAGGATCTTGTATTTGAAGCTTTTCCTCCTTAGGTTGCTGGAAGACCTGATGTCTATGACAGACCTCTACACTCTCCTCACCAAAGTATTCCCTCTATTCACCCTTTCTCCAACTTACTAACTAAAGTTAATTAAGACCTCACTTGCATGTGCATACCAATATAGTTTTCTGAGTTAAAACGATATCATCTTGAGTCTGCACTCATTTGACCTCTTTAAAACCAACATGTGACATAAAAATCTGATGGGTAGTGGGCTTACCTCCAACGCAATCTAGAGGTGACTTCTAGTGCTAACAATAAGTATTTCTAAGAATCTAGTGTTTCATTCCAAGAAGAAACACATTCTGATCAAGTTTCACTTTCTATAGGAACATGTTATAGAGAAGAACATCAAGGTAGATTATGTTGGTACAAAATGATAGATTGCATATATCTTCACCAAACCTCTTCCGAGAGAGACCTTTGAGTATATTTGACATAAACTTGGAGTAGTTTCAGCCCCACAGTGAATGCTTTTTATCAAAGATGTACATGAGGAAGAACCATGAAGAGAAACATCAATAGCGATCAGAGTCTTACAGACGGGGGGAGCAACCCCAAGGAGAAGTCATCCTTTTCCATTAATGACAAAATGGGAGAGAAATGTAGAGGCATGGAAAATAAGAGAAGAGGCATAAAGACAAGGGGAGCCAGCATGAGCAAGAGTAGTGTGGCATCTAAGTGTTTCCATCAATGCCAAAGGCGGAGATTGTTGAAAGATTAATTATTTTTTGAAAGAATATTTGTTGAAATATTAATGAATTATCGAAATAATAATTGGAGAAGAGTTAATTGTCATTAGATTGGTCGTCAATGATGTCAACTCTCTTGAGTAGGAGGTTAACAGACTGCATTCCGAAGTAAAGTAGCTATGAAAAACATTTAACGAGTTTCATGTGCATGTCAATTGCATGAGATCCTCATCATAAGTTAACAAGCTGCATCAGACATTAACAAGTTGCATGTTAGTTGCATGAGATCCTCATTAAAACACATAGAAGAATCAATTGGAGATCGCTTCTGTGAATCAATTATGATTATACAGGTTGGATATCTGAGGCAATGAGTTGAAGACAAAGAAGTCTAGTGAAGTAAGAAGTTTACAGGAGTCGAGAGTACAAATAAGAGGTTTCATACAAGGATTCCTTTAGTATATCCATGGGTTTTAGGAGGAAAAGCGCATACATCCACGAGCTGCAGTGAGGAAAAGCGCAGATACCCACGAGCATAAAATGCATAAATTCATAGACCTGTGAGGACAATTTGTGAAGATCAGGGATCTAAAACTTAGGTCAACTACATGATTGAAGGTGTGTATTCATGTGTGTGTTAGGGTGAATATTCTGAAGAAATTAGGAGCATGCATGTCTTTGTGATTCATAAGCATGTGAGTTGAGAATTCTCTTGTGAATCCCGGTATGAGGTGTGTGTGGTTGCAGTATTGATGAGATATTAATATCAGTAGAAGCAACATAAATATTAGAGACAACAACAACAACATGTTATCGGTGTCAAAGATAGTGATAGGTTGGTCTACATTTATATTTCAGGGTAGTTGGACGAGGTAAGGAAAGGGGGTTGTAGCCTCCTTCTGGTTGGAGCCAGTGAATTATGGAGTTGGAGCTTCCTTCAAGTTGCAACCTGTAAATAGGGGTTTGGAGTCTCCTTCCATTTGTAGCTAGAGTAATAGGAAGTTGGTGCTTCCAATGAATGTACTCTTTGATAAATAAGAAAATCAATTCGTGGTTTTTTCCCGCATTGGGTTTCCACATAAAATTCTGGTGTACTGTGTTTATGTGATGTCTATGCATTGAATTATGATGTCTATACATTTGTTGGAATACTGAGAGGGTGGGTGAATCAATATGAGCACAAATAGTACTTTTAATCACAACATAAAACCTCCAACAATATCATACTGATTCACCCCCCCTCTCAGTATTCCAACAAATGTCACTATCATCAACCAACTATACCTAGATCCACTCACATGGATACTGAAACCATCATCATACCATGTACATCAATAAGGTGCCAAAAACTGTACCATAACATGTATATCAACCATGTACTAGAACTTGTACCATACCATGTACATCAACCATGTACCAAATCCCATACCATACCATGTACATCAACCATGAACCAAAACCTGTACCTTATCATGTACTAAGATCACCAAGAAGTGCCTATAGAAATGTACCATATCTTCATCAACTCATGAACCATAACATCAACAAGATGTGGCTCAATATCACCAATCATGTACCATAAGATATATCGAGTGTAGGTACCATAAAATCAATGATCAACCATATGCCTCAATCGTATATCAAAACCATGTACTATGTACCAAGAATCAACTATGTACCAAATGCAAGAACCAAAGAACGTGCCTCATACATATGCCACCTTATACTAAGTGTATACCTCAACCATGTACCAACATCACAAAGATGTACCTATAACAATCATGACATATACCAAACTAAATATCAAGATAACCAAGATATGTCTCTAATGTACCATGACATCACCAAGATGTGTCTCAACATGTACCATGACATCACCAAGATGTGTCTCAACATGTACCAACATCACCAAGACATGCCTTAAGCATGTACCACAACATCCAATGCATGTGCCTCAAACATGTGCCATAACATCATCAAGAAGTTCCTCAAGCATGCATCAATATCACCAAGAAATGTACCTCATACATATACCAAAAATATGCCTTACACCATGCACATAAGATGTGCCTCAAGAATGTACCAATGTATCAACATGATACTAAATACATGCATAAAACATGCACCATAACATCACCAACATGTAACCCTAAAAATATGCATACAAACATACCTTTAAACTTGTATTTGACCTGATACACAATATTTTAGACCTGTAACTCTTTCTCAGCCTCAAAAACCTAGTACTAGAATCCTTCCTTAGGTCTGACTTAGCCTCACTAGATGAAGACTGTCCTCACATGGGGCCTTGCATGATGACCACTAACCGACCCATGGGGATGCCTCATGGGATACCAATAGTCTGAACCATGTGGGTCAACCAAAATAGGGTTTATCAAAAAACCCTCGCTTACCTCTGCAATCTCGAAACTTTCACACTCCTTACTCTTTCATTTCCTCAAATTTGTTGTTTCAAATTCACCAATAGATCATGTAGTGTCCCCAAGGCCGAGCCCTTTTGTAAATCTGGTTTATGAAATGAATTGTAAATATGTGTTATAGGTTGGTGAGCTAAGTTTGTATAATCCAGTGGGCTTATGTGATTGTTAGGCCATAGAGCCTAAGGGTTGTAGACCAAGGGCCTAATTTTGTACCTGTATGTATGCAACACATTAATAAAATATAAACACTGCCGCATGTAGGCCGACACGATGAATGAGTGATGGGGGACTAAGCATCCATAGAGAGGGCAAGGGATTAGGGGCTATAAGGTGAGAAAAGGGGCTAAGTGTTAAGCCTAGGAGTCTTAAACCTTGGGAATAATAATTTAATATTATTCCAAAAGACATGTGATTAGTATGTTTTTATCCTAATTTCTTTTGGAATGACATGTGACTTCCAAATGGAAGGAATGCATGCTGAAGGAATGCATGCAATTGCATGGGTGAAAAATGTCAACCCTGGCCCATGCAAATAAAGGGTTGAGATGAGTCGTGAGGGGGGGTTCCTCCTCCATTTGACCCTCGATTGCTTGAGCATGAACCTGCCTGACCTCTACAAGAGACCTTGTGCAATTCTGAAACCATGAGGATAACCTATGTTGATTCGGAATAACTGGTGTTAATTTCTGAAAATCCGAAGCAACCTTTGTCTGAGTATAACACCTATGCATGGAGTCTTGTCCCAAGCCATAACCGTGAGACCATCCTGTCATTGTTGAGCCTGTTGGAAAGCCCATGTCTATTTTCCCCGTTGGATGTTGTGGCCACATAGTGTTGGACTGCGTGTGGCTTGTTGTCTAGTTTGTAAATCACTGTCTCTAGGTGGGAGAGGTGATTGAATTGGAAGAACAGGTTTCTTGGCCTGTGAGCGACTCTCTCCAGGTGAGAGAGTGCACAGAGGAGGGAGAGAACTCCTGGAAGGAACCTTGTAGCTGCCACAGAGCTCGGAGACTTTCGGTCCGGTCTGTTGTTGTATCCCAAGGCAAGGGAGGTTAGCAGCCGAAGGACTGTCTAGGTGACAGAGAAGGTGTATACTCCTGGGGTGGAACAAGCGTGTGGGGAAGGAGAGTCTGTGGGTAGTGAGTATGAGTGGTTCCTGGGAGAGAATTCCTTCCTTGTGATTGTGTGTTTTCCCTGTAACCTCAACCTAGCCTAGGATTCCTTACCTTGGGATGGAGCTTAGTCCCAGCTTGGGGGTGACCCACTGCTGAGCTGATGAGCAATGTGGTCTAAGGCTGGGAGGTTTGTGGAAGGCCTGAACTTGGTTGGTGGAACTACTACTGTTTCCAAGATAAGTACCAGGTGATGTTTTAATTTATGTTTCTTCATATCTGTGTATTTATAATTATCATGTATTCTGCTGTGCATATGAATTAATGCTAATGCCATGTTTAAAATTATGACAACAGTAATTTTTAGACTTACTCTGAGCTTAAATGTGTTTCATTGGTTAAATGCATGTTGTTTTATAAACATAGAGAGTGAGTGTTATATTTTCGTAAAGTATGGTAACAGAAAGGTTGCTACAATTTGGTATCAGAGCGATTAAGCCTTGGCACTGAAAAGTGGTGCTACAATTTGGTATCAGAGCCAAGGTTTTGACGCTAAGCCTAGATGGGCCAGTCGAGTGGTCTTTGGACCGAGGGTGTGAGGAGAAATTATGTCTGGAGGACCGATTTCGGACCCTGGAATGCTCTAGATGTGTCAAGGAGTTACTTGATGTGCTTACAAGCTCAGGAGGTATAGCGGTGTTGTGAAACCGCAACCGGTGTGGTATATGGCCATAGGGAGAGAGGACTTCACACCAGAAGTGTTGGAGCCTTAGGATCTGTTCAGAAGGGAAGGTGAACCCTTGTGACCATCAGATATGGAGAATGTGCACAAGGTTTAAAGACCCTTTGGAGTTTCACAGGAACGTGGAAATCATGATAAGCGAAATCCTAAAATTCGTCAAGACCGTGCATTGGGGAAACCACGTGGCTACAGAGGGCGTTTTGGCACCCAGGAAACCAAAATGGAAGACCCTTGTGTTCGCAAGTTGCGAGTTAGCGAAACAAGGATTCTTGAAATGATCTACACTGTAGATCGTAGGAGAGGACTTGACCATCGGATCAAGTGGAAGAGTAAACTGTAATTCGAGATTTTGGCAAATGGAAGTTCGAGATGTGGGATGCACGAACTCCCGATGCCTGAAACCCTGAAACACCAAAAAGATCTGCGTCGTAGATCTGAGGAAGGAGTCTAACTGTTGGATTTTGCTTGGAATGGATGTGGGTGCATGAATGTGTACCATGTTCCAGTGAGTCGAGAAGACAGGCGAGAGTGGTGGGACCCGATGATGTCACCGAAGGTGACATGGACCCTCCTAAACGTACCATGCACCACTGTGGTGAAGGGAGACAACTATGCTGTGGGCCCAAAGAATAAAGTAAATTGAAATTTTGGATTTCATGGATTGTAGTGACAAGGAGTTAGGAGTCATTGCATAGTGAACTCTCGGGTACCGAAAACCCGAAGTTCCGAAGTCCCGAAGTCCCGAAGCCATCGGAGACTGAAGAACTGTAACAGGTTTTAAGGGCGACAACTGTGCTGTGGGCCCAGAGAGAAAGGAAACCAAAATTTCATATTTTGGGGATTGTAGCGACAATAAGTTAGGAGTCATTGCATAGTGAACTCCCGGGTATCAAAAACCCAAAGTCCCGAAGTCCCGAAATTTGCAGAGCCAAACAGAGCTCAAAAAACTTTGTGAAGTCAACCGTCTTTCTTGTTCACATTGGCTTATGAATGTTGTAAGTTTTCTTGAAGGTTTAAGGGCTTGACAAACCTCGAATTGATTGCACATTGTGTGTGCAAAGTTCAACAAGTGTCAGGACAGTCAAGAATAGATGTCGAGTAAGGAAATGGAAGAGGTGTGGAGTGCCTCCATTTCAGAGGACGAAAGAGAAGGAAAGGATGTCAACTTGGGAGTCAAAGGAACAAACTCTAATGGGCACGAAAAAGAGATAGATAAAGAAGGACGTATGATGAAACTCATTGAAAAATTGCAGAAAGATGCCCAGGCTCGCTGAGATGATAGCCGAAAGATCATGAAAATCAGGGATTGGCAGGGTGAATTCAACTTAAAAATGTTGAAGAGCCTGGAAAGAATAGAAAATAAATTGGGAAAAGAGAGTGACACAAGTAGATCAAGAAGTGTCAAAACCCCCGAGAGGAGAAGAAGATCAAGGAGTGGTAGCTGACATTATTGTCTCTCCCCGAAGCATTCTAGCAAGGAAACACACAGTAGTTCAAGCCCGTCCCCTACCAGAAAACACCGAAAATATGGAAAGGATGAATTGAAAGGGGAGATGAACAAGATCAAGCCTCCAATATTTGATGGAGAACATAAAAAGGAGGAAGATACCGAGACATGGTTGCTTGGCATGAAGAAATATTTCCAACTGCAGAACTACTCCGCTCATCCAGAAGGAAGAATTGTGATGTACCAGCTAAAAGGAAAAGAATCCATGTGGTGGGATCAGTTTGTGCAAGTGCAACACATCAGAGAGAAAGATATCACTTGGAAGGAGTTTAAGAGGTATTTCAAGAAGAAATACCTGACCAAAATATATTATGACAGAAAAATGAAGGAGTTCTTCGAACTCAAGCTAGGCATCATGACCATTGATGAGTACGAACGGAGTTTCTTGGAACTACTGAAGTATGTTCCATTCATCAAAGATGAGACTGTAAAGATTCATAGGTATTTGAGTGGACTACCACCTTCCATCGGTGATAAGATTTAGTATGATGATCCTAAGACTATGGAAGAAACAATAAGAAGGGAAAAATGCTTGTATGAACAACAAAGAGAAAATCCTACCTTTCAGAAGGCTTGGGATGACTAGAAGAGGTTTAAGAAGGAACAAAGGTAGAAGGGAAACAAGCCTCCCTTTTTCAGAAACAGTCCTCAGGGACAGTCATCTTTTAGAGAGCCCAGGAAGGCTGAAGGGAGTGAGCAAATGCCCAGACCATCACCTATGGAGTGTTGGGTCTGTAAAGGGTACCATAGGTACAGAGACTGCCCCCACAGAAAAGATAAAGCAAGAACCATCCATAATGTTCAACAAGCTGAAACAATGGAGGATATGGGTAGTAGGATGCCAAGGATCTATGCATCCCTGGACAATAAGCAAGAATAATTTCAATCACACATGATTGAAGTGGAAGGTATGATTAATAACCGACCACTCATTATTTTAATTGATTCATGGGCTAGCCATAGTTATGTAGATCCTAGGGTGGTGGGAAGTTTGCATTTATCAAGAAGAAAACATGAAAGGTCTTTGTTAGTACAGTTGGCTACAAGAACCAAGAGGAAGGTCACTGAATTGGTTAAATCCTATTTGATAGACATGAATGGATTGAGAACTAAGGATGAATTGAATATTTTTCATTTAGGCTCTTATGACTGCTTAATTGGGATGGACTAGTTGTACTAGCACCATGCCCTATTAGACTGTTGTAACAAGAGGTTTACATGCCTGGACAAAGAGGGAAATCAGAAAACAATCCAAGGAATTCCTAGAGATGTGGCTGTCAGAGAAATCTCAGCCATGCAGCTGAAGAAGTGATATAGGAAGGACTGCCAATTATTTGCATCTCGTGTGGAAGAAGCATCCAGAGATGTAGTCTCAAATATTGGAGACCATGAGGTACTCATAGAGTTCAAAGACATATTTCAGGAGGTACCTGGACTACCTCCGAAGAGGGACATCGATCTTTCTATAAATTTGATTCCAGGAGCAGCTCTAATTTTGAAGGCTCCTTATAGAATGAGTACGCCAGAGTTGAAAGAGTTGTAATTGCAGCTTGAAGAGATTTTGAAGAAAGGGTACATTCGCCCAAGAATGTCACCTTGGGGTGCCCTGGTCCTATTCGTGAAGAAGAAAGATGGGACGTTGAGGCTGTGCATTGATTTTCGAAAGTTGAATAAGGTAACTGTTAAGAACAAGTATCCTCTGCCAAGGATTGATGATCTTTTCGATCAATTGAAGGGTGTGAGAATATTTTCGAAGATAGATATTAGATTGGGATATCACCAGGTACGAATAAAGGATGAGGACATAAACAATACCGCCTTTAGAACAAGGTATGGTCATTATGAATTCACAGTGGTGCCGTTTGGACTGACAAACGCACCTGTTGTTTTCATGTGCTTGATGAATGGTGTATTCAGGAACTATTTATACAATTTTTTCATAGTCTTCCTGGATGACATCTTGGTGTATTCCAAGTCAGAGGAAGAGCATGAACAACATATGAGAATGGTTCTGCAAGTGTTGAGATAACACCAGTTGTATGCCAAGCTGAGCAAATGCTCATTTTATCAAAGGCAGATCCATTACTTGGGACATATTATTTCAGAAGAAGGGATCGCTGTGGATCCTGAGAAGGTTGAGGCCATCCGAGAATGGTCAGCACCAAGGAATGTGGTAGAATTTAGATATTTTATGGGTCTGATAGGCTATTACAGAAGGTTTATATCAGGGTTCTCAAAGTTAGCTCACCCTATTACTTCCTTGCAAAGGAAGGAGAATAAGTTTCAATGGACTGAAGAGTGTGAGAGCAGTTTCCAGCGATTGAAGCAGTTGTTAACCAATGCTCCAATCTTGAGGATTGCAGATCCAAATATGGATTTTGTGGTGTGCACAGATGCATGTAAGGAGGGGTTGGGAGGAGTTCTTAGCCAAGATGGATTTGTAATCTGTTATGAGTCCAGGAAGCTGAAAGAGCATGAAATAAATTATGCCACTCATGATTTGGAGCTGGAAACAATCGTCCACGCTCTAAGGAAATGGGGACATTACCTCATGGGAAGGAGATTCGAATTAAGAACAGACCACAATGATCTGAAGTATTTATTTGATCAACCAACTTTAAATGCCAGGAAAACTAGATGGATGGAGTTTCTGTGTGAATATGACTTTGATATCAAGCATATCAAAGAGAAAGAAAATAAGGTGGCTGATGCACTCAGTAGAAAAGTGCATGAATTACATGCTACAACCATTAGCATGTATAGGACTGAGATTAAGGATAGAATTTTGGAAGCTACAAATGATGATTTGTAGTACAGAGGTCTGGTAGCAAAGCTACAACAACGTGAGAGACCACAGACCCAGGGAAGTTACACCTTGGGAACTGATGGCTTACTTCTGTATAAAAACAGAGTGTATGTACCCAATGTCCGAGAATTGAAGCTGGCAATTCTAAAAGAAATTCATAGCGTGGCTTATGCTGGACATCCTGGATATCAGACGACTGTGGAAGCAGTCAAAAGCCATTACTTTTGGCCGGGTTGGAATAAAGAAATCATTGAATACATCGCCATATGTATGGAGTGCCAGAAAGTTAAGGCTGAGCATAGGCACCCAGCAGGGTTGCTGCAGCCTTTACCCATTCCTGAGTGGAAATGGGAAGTCATGACAATGGATTTTATTACAGGATTGCCCATAATAAGAAAGTAGCATGATTCAATCATGGTGGTGGTGGACAAGCTTACAAAAGCTTCCCATTTTATTCCACTGAAAACCACTCACAAGGTAGAAGATGTTGTTGATATCTTCTTAAAAGAAGTGGCACACTTGCACAGAATTCCTAAGACAATTGTGTCTGATAGGGACCCAAAATTCACCTTGAATTTCTAGAAAGGAATGTTCAAAGGATTCAGAATGAATCTGAACTTTAGTACATCGTATCATCTTGAGTCTGACAGATAGACATAGAGGGTAAATAGAGTATCAAGATGGGAAGATTACCTGTATTTGGTAGAATTCGCCTACAATAATGGGTATCACGCATCATTGAAGATGATCCCATTTGAAGCACTTTATGGAAGAAAGTGCAACACTCCAGTGAGTTGGGATAATCCAGCTGACAGAGAAGTAGTTGGGCCTGAGCTGCTCAAAGAGATGGAAGACCAAATGATAAGAATTAAACAGAATTTGAAAACTGCTCAGGACAGGTAGAAGAGTTATGATGATAAGAACAAAACCCATAGAGAATACAAAGTGGGTGATCATGTTTTCCTGAAAGTAAAAACTAACAGGAGTTCCTTGAAGCTGGGAAGTTGCGCCAAGTTGGCAGCAAGATTTTGTGGGCCTTTTGAAATCCTGGAAAGGATTGGGCCAGTTGCATACATACTTGCATTGCCAGCATCTACGACTATACATAATGTGTTTCATGTTTCACTGCTTAAGAAATATATACATGATGCTAATCATGTTATCGATTGGAATGTGATTCAGGTGGAACCAGAAGGTGTCCTGCAAGTGCATCTTGTGTGCATATTGGACAAGAAAAGAAAATAACTCTGAAATCAAGCCATAGAGCTTGTAAATGTCTAGTGGACCTAGTACGGTCCTAAGGACATGACATGGGAGCATGAATATGTTATGCGGGCAGAGTACCCGCATATTTTTGAAAATTTTGAAAAGCTTGCAGAGACAGTGTAAGCTTGCACTGAGGACAGTGCAGAAATAAGGGAGGGGGATTGTAGTGTCCCCAAGGCCAATCCCTTTTGTAAATCTGGTTTATGAAATGAATTGTAAATATGTGTTATAGGCTAGTGAGCCAAGTTTTTATAAGGCGATGGGATTATGTGATTGTTAGGCCAGAGAGCCTAAGGGTTGTAGGCCAAGGGCCTGATTTTGCACCCATATGTATGCAACACATTAATAAAATATAAACACTGTCGCATGCAGGTCGACATGATGAATGAGTGATGGGGGACTAAGAATCCATAGAGAGGGCAAGGGATTAGGGGATGGAAGGTGGGAAAAGGGGCTAAGTGTTAAGCCTAGGAGGCTTAAGCCTTGGGAATAATAATTTAATATTATTCCAAAAGATATGTGATTAGTATGTTTTTATCCTAAGTTCTTTTGGAATGACATGTGACTTCCAAATGGAAGGAACAGATGCTGAAGGAATGTATGTAGTTGCATGGGTGACAAATGTCAACCCTGGCCCATGCAAATAAAGGGCTGAGATGATCCGTGAGGGGGGGTTCCTCCTCTATTCGACCCTCGACTACTTGAGCGTGAACCTGCCCGACCTCTGTAAGAGACCTCGTGCAATTATGAAACCATGGGGATAGCCTGTGTTGATTCAGAATAACTAGTGTTAATTTCTAAAAAGCCAAAGAAACCTATGTCTGAGTATCGAGCCTATGAGTGGAGTCTTGTCCCAAGCCATAACCGCGAGAACATCCTGTCATTGTTGAGCCTGTTGGAAAGCCCGTGTTTGTTTTCCCCGTTGGCTGTTGTGGCCACGCAGTGCTGGACTCCGTGTGGCTTGTTGGCCAGTATGTACAATACTATCTCTAGGTGAGAGAGGTGATTGAATTGAAATAACAGGATGCTTGGCCTGTGAGCGACTCTCTCCAGGTGAGAGAGTGCGCAGAGGAGGGAGAGAACTCCTAGAAGGAACCCTGTAGCTATCACAGAGCTCAAAGACTTCCAGTCCGGTCTGTTGCTGTAACCCAAGGCAAGGGAGGTTAGTAGTCAAAGGACTGTCTAGGTGACAAAGAAGGTGTATACTCCTGGGGTGGAACAAGCATGTGGGGAAGGAGAGTCTTTGGGCAGTGAGTATGAGTGGTTCCTAGGAGATAATTCCTTCCTTGTGATTGTGTGTTTTCCCTGTAACCTTAGCCTAACCTAGGATTCCTTACCTTGGGATGGAGCTTAGTCCCAACTCGGGGGTGACCCACTACTAAGATGATGAGCAGTGTGGTCTAAGGCTGGGAGGTTCGTGGAAGGCCTGCACTTGGTTGGTGGAACTACTACTGTTTCCAATATAAGTACCAAATGATGTTTTAATTTATGTTTCTACATGTCTGTGTATTTATAATTATCATGTATTCTGTCGTGCATATGAATTAATGCTAATGCCATGTTTAAAATTATGATAGCAGTAATTTTTAGACTTACTCTGAGCTTAAATGTGTTTCATTGCTTAAATGCATGTTGTTTCATAAACAGAGAGAGTGAGTGTTATATTTCCGTGAAGTATGGTAATAGAAAGGTTGCTACAATTTGGTATCAGAGTGATTAAGCCTTGGCACTGAAAAGTGGTGCTACAGATCACTTGCTCACATAGAAGATATTCAATAAACTTGTGTGTGAATATACAAAGGAGAGGCTTCTTGTTGTGTATTTATACTTTTCCAAGTGACTTCTTTCCTTATATTTAGGGCTGACATGTACTTTCTTGTTATAGCCACTTTACCCTTTAATTAATGACGTGTAGCATCTTGTTATACCTTTTTAGGGGCTTCTTAACCATTCTTCAGGGATTCCAAGTTCATTACCTCATAACTCCTCAATCGTAAGGAACTACATGACTTACCACCTACCGTTCGAAACAACATGACGTGAACTATCCATCTATGAGTGTGTTACCTACATGTGCACTGTCCTTCATGTCCGTATTCCTCAAACAACTTCAGGCTTCATGACCACACCTCTGGGGATTCTTGTAAAATTCTTCAAATGCACCCATCATATCTGTTGACATCAATGACAACCATCTATCCAACAACATCAATGAAAACCAACTATCCAACACATTGGAGCTTTAGTTTTGGGTTTGTTTCAATTTGGAGGTAGATCAACTCACACAAGAGATTGAGAAACTATCCATAGGAGGTTGATCCAAATTTTGTAGGTACACGAAGGTTTAAAAAGGCCTACCAATGAAATCCTCATAGATTGAAGATGAGGGTCCCACAAATCCCCACCAGTCACCCAACTTTGTCCTGCGAGGACCCTTGTAAAATGCATATTTCTATCGGGAGGGTTCGAGGCATCCTCATTGGTTGGACACTAGCATCACGCGAGGAATATTGGGTCATCCAACCTTGTACCATGAGGACCTATGCAAGGGGCTTTGGTAGGTGTAATATTCCCTTTTGGGGTCAAATCCGTGCAATGAGTTGTTGGGAGAGTCTCCGATCATTTGGCAATAATTTGATGAGACAATGAAATAATTTCCAAGTTTTTGTTTGGGTTTGTAGTGTTGCTGAAGCTGCTATAGAAGCCATTAGATTTCTATTGTTGTTGTGTTTTCAGTATCGATTCATAATAAAGGATGCCAAATGATGTCTCTTCTATTATTTGTGTACTTGGATTAACAATATGTTGATGGAGGTTTACTTAATGAAATGCATGCAAACTATTTGTGGAAAGTCATATATCTGATTCTGCATAACCCATGTATGACTATAAACTAATTTACAAAGGTACTACACCAAAAAAATCATAATTTACACACAAAACACTTAAATCTATCCTAGCACAGTTTAGCGACATTACAATGGTATCCGAGCTAGTTATCTTGTGAGCATGTTAATGCACCAGACATGAATGGGCTACAGAGAATGGATAAATAAACAATGCCTTCCATGGACAAGAGAATAAAAACAACTATGGAATTCTCAGATAAAACTTGGAAAATTATTAAACAAGCCAAGATGGTGCCAGCGACGAAGAATATCATGCCTCAATATCAGGAGCATCTAAAATTGAGGGAAGATATCCATGCATAATTTCCCTTTCAAAACTTTTACACTCTCTGGTATAGACACTGGCTCAATGATTTGGACGAGGATAATTTTATGGCACATGGCAGGAAATAAAAAAGGATGAGCATGAAGACCAGGTGGAGGAACATGCATCTAGTTGTAAAAAGGAGGAAGAACAAACAACAAACTATGATACATCATCAAAATTGATCGATGAGGATGATGACACTAGTGTGCTTGATGGAGAAGATGAGGCCACAACATATTTTCCTACTTATGATGACTATGAAAAGATGTTCCAATTGACCGATGTTAAGGATTCAACATCTCTTCTTGTATATGATGCCGATGATGAGAATGATTCAAGCAATAATTTAGTACCTCATCCTATGTATGACATGTATGATGATGCATACATGATTGTACCAGAATATGACAAATATTGGGAGCTATGTGTAGAGGTTGACAATAAAGGGAATTATTTAGGGGATGAGAGCAGATCAAAAAAAATGAATGAGGAAGGTAGTCCATATTGCATGACATCATCTAATGAGTTAATTAATCCCTTGTATGAGAAACCATGTCATGCTGATGAAATAACATTTTATGATTTGGAGAGCTGACTATTGGTCACAGAGGAACAAATTGTGCAGGCGTTGGTGAGGGCAGATGGTGCTCATAAATTTATTGAAGACATTATGTGGAAAAACTAGATGGAGGAGAGGAAAATGGGAATTGCAGATGGAGTCACTAGTACTCAATTTCACATCATCAAAGAGACACTAAATAAAATGAAATCCAATTATTTGCAGTTGTTCATGGATAGGGACCTTGCTCTTAAGTTCGTTGAAGACAAGAATAGGGAGATTGAGGAGCTTTGTCACCAACTTAGTTTGGAACTCTCTTCATAATTGGAAGAAGTGACACATGAGGGTGTGAGTGGCACTCATGATCCGAGGGAGGATCCTCATATTTCGCACGGGGAGTATTCATGGTTGCAGGTGTATGAGGAGTGGTTTGACACGAAGGGTTTTTCCTGTGCACTTGTTTTTCATTGCATGGATCACAAATCATTTCTTTTGGCTCAAGGCTTAGATACATAGGAGGTAGTTGAGCCAATTCCTATGGACAAGCTATAAAGGAAGTATATACACCATTTAATTGGGGGATTGAGTATAGGACAGATGTGGATACATCACTTTGGGATCTAGGTCCAACTGATATTAGAGGAATGATTGATACAATGGAAAATATAGGATATAGGGTGATGCATGATGATACATTGGTATGCATTAGTATACAACAATATACAATGGTGTACGGTGGTGTATAGTGGGGTTTTGGGAAATTTCCCCCAGGGATACCTCTAGATAGGGATTTTAGACATATCATTGAGTTTGGTTCACCCAAGATCAATGAGTGGATGGATGAGATTCATGGAGAGGAATATTCTTCGAAGATTGATCTTCAATTGGGATATCACCAGAGTAGGGAAAGAGAATAGGATATGCGTAGGATCACTCTCAGATGTTACCTTGAGTCCTTGGCCATACCATTGGGGTTGAACAACACACCTAATACTTTCCAGTGTTGTAGATAATGACAGTGGAATCTAACGCTATTTTCTGATGCAAACAATATATTTGACAAGACATGAAGGGTTCACTCGAGTCAAATGAGTGAGGTAGGTAGAATTATAGCCATGCCAGAGTTATTTCATTTGGGATATATGGTTAGAGCTTAGGAGGGGATCCATATTGTATTGGATCAGTTCATAGAGATTTCAAATGACAGAGTGGTGGATGGAATTATCCACTACAAAGGTTGCACACATGTGGTCCCTGAGTCCACACTTAGGGAGAATATTATGAGGGCTATGTGTGATTCACCTTTGACAAGCCATTCTAGGTACTCGCATGAGTATGAGACATCGCAGGTGACAAGACTATTTTCCAAGGAGACATTTAGATTCCATGGATTTCTTGGGTGCATTGATGGTGATTGAGATAACATATTTCCTAGTGCAGTTTGGCAAGAGCCGAACATATTAGAAGGAACTGAGTTGATTCCTAGTACTCTGTTTCCACTGGATGATGGCATACTAGGGACTTGGCTCATTTTGACTTCGACGGTTACTAGTATGGAACAAAAACAAGTAGTAGGTATTAGGAGTGGTGGACTTCCAATTTGGTGGTGGGATACGAGAATTCATCTAATTGAAATATTGATTCAGATGATAATGATGATCGACATAGCCATGATAATGAGTGGTCTTTTTTTTATTTTTGGGACGCCAGTAGAAAGGAGGTCAAAACTTACTCTATATGATATGACAGACTCAAGGTCGACCATGGATTTGTATATTTATGCTTCACCGAGACACCTTTGCAGGGAAGGATTCAAGATGGTGGTTTTAGACCCTTCACGGAGATCAACATGGTTGTACCTTTCGGGGATTATTTTTGGACCCTGGGATTACATTGATTGATAATTCAACTACTACTGGAGAGTGGAGCATCGATTTTGACTTTCCAGAGTTCACTTTTGAGAGGCTTAGGATTGGATTCTTGGAGGAGTGGTCTTTCAAGAATTTGATCAAGTTTATGTAGCTTATGATTTCTTGATTTATTAGGAGCAATCAGGTGGATTCTTTTATTAGCAACTTTCATACCAGTGCTATGAGTAGAAGGTGCTTCACATCATACATGCTAGTTTGGGACCCTCATGACTTTACCCCCTACATGATTCTTATGTTCATATGGAGAGACTTTGCAGACGATGTGTTAGGATATTGTCTAGATGATGCTTAGATGATTGCAGTAAGATGGGGATGATGGAGTATTGGGGCTCTCCCCTTTGATACTTGGAGAATAGGTGTCATGGATGCCCTATTAGTTTGTGGCCACATATACCTCTCTAGGATGTCTGATTTTAGAATTGGTTTAGGTGACTCCACCGAGATCCACTGGTAGGATATAATCCTCGATAGTTTAGATGATTTTTTGAGGCATTACAACTCGGGGAGGCAATTTAGGTATGAGGATCATATATTTATGATCAAAGTGACGCAACGAAAACATGAGGAGTCCTTTTTGGCGATAACATGGAACCCTGATATTTTATGGGTTAACAGTTTGACAACTGGTACAAATGGGAGAGAGAGATGTTAATCTCAGGAGCCTATTCATATGGTGCAGTGGATCCATTTTCTAGGTGGGACATTCTATGAAGATTGTAATGAGTCTTCAAAATATCTAGTTTCTCTACTGATAGGTGACCTTCAAGGGGCCCTTGGTGTTGGCACAT
Source organism: Picea glauca (assembly GCA_000966675.3). NCBI lineage: Eukaryota > Viridiplantae > Streptophyta > Pinopsida > Pinales > Pinaceae > Picea > Picea glauca. The sequence goes on from JZKD02S2081259.1 coordinate 883,163, forward strand.
TGCAGGACAATATGGTGCTCGGTAGGTGCTCCACATATTTTAGATGGATTTGGGACTCAAGGATCATCATTAGTTTAAGCTTGGTTCATTTTTTTATTCCTATGGATGTGATGGCATTGCTTGAGGATAATCAATCTTTGGGAAGGGAGGACTTTTCATGTCCCCATTTTTGGATTCCCTTGTTTTGCAGTAGAAGGGACTTCCATGGCTTGTCAATGGGGAAAAGGGAGCAAAAATGGGGTCATCTAATGTCACTTAGTTAGGATATGTTATGTATTTAAAGTGATATTTAGGAAATAATGTAACTTTATATTAATAAGACACTTAACCATTATTAAAATGACTTTTAATCTTAAAATAAAAGAAAAAGGGGGATAAGGGTCATATTTGATTTAGTAAAAAGAAGTCACATTTCATTTCGTCAAAAAGGGGAAAGTTCTATAAGAAATGGAAAAATGATAAAAGGAGGGGTAGAGCCTCACTTTGGCATTATGATTTTATCTCTCATTTTGGAAGTGCTCTTGGAGCCATTGTTTCGTTACGGTTTAGAAAAACCCTTCCACTATTGGTTTGGTTTTGGTGGTGCAATATCCAACCTATCTAGACAAGAGGGGAATCCACCCAGGATTTCCATGGGATCCTATACAAGGTGGATGATCCATACGTGGTCTTCATTAGAGATTCAATTTTGGGTTTGTTTCAGTTCGAAGGTAGATCAAATCACATAGGAGATTGTGAAACTATCCGGAGGAGGACGATCCCAATTTTGCAGGTACATGAGGGTTTCATAAGGCTTATCAATGAAATACTTGTAGGTTGAATATGAGGGTCTCAGGAGGCCCCACCAATCACCCATCTTTGTCCCACATGGATCCCTGCAGATTGCAGATTGCTACCAGGATGGTTTGAGGCATCCTTGCTGGTTAGACACTAGTGTCACATGAGGCATCATGAGTCATTCAACATTGTCCCATGAGTACCTATGCAAGGGGGTTTGGTGGGTGTAACAAGCCCTTTTGGGGTCAGATCCATGCAAAGATCTATTGGGAGAGTCTCCAAGTAGTCAACAACAATATGATGAGAGAGTGGCATCATTTCTAGTTTTTTTTTTGGGTTTGTAGTGTTGTTGAAGCCGCTATAACAATCATTATATTCCTATTGTTGTTGTGTTTTCAGTCTCCATTCACAATAAAGGATGCTAAATGTTGTCTCTTCCATCATTTGTGTACTTGGATTAGAAATATGTTGATGGAGATTTACTTAATGAAATGCATGCAATTTTTTTTTGGAAAGTCATATATCTAATTCAGCATAACCTATGTATGAGTATAAACTATTTAACAAAGTTACTACACCAACAACATCATAATTTATACAACAAAACACTTAAATCTATCCTATCACAGTTTGGGGAGATTACAGTAAAGGAAAGATTTACAACCTAAATGTTAGGCACCAGATCTATTATAATAGAAAAAATAGAAATATTGTAGTGAATACCAGTGAAATAACAACATAGAACAAAAATATATCTACAGAACAACATAATATATGGAACCACGACACCAAAATAATACCTTTATTGATAGGAAACAATGTTCACTTACCTCTTAGAGGGGGAAACCTCTAGTAGAGCAGAGCTCTATTACAACAATTCTCAAGTAAAATATTTCTCACACCTTCTACTCTTATTTATACTAATTCTATCTTCTAAAGAAAATCCTGGATGAAGATATTTCTAGAAGTGAAAGCTTCTATTAGGTATTCTTACATTGAGTTGTTCGTATTTATTAAATAGGCCTTATTAACTAATGTCAACCTTTATTACACAGAAAATATATTATTCTATCTATGTGAGGGGTTAGAGAGGTTAGGTCCCTAACATTCCCTCCCCCTCAAAAATATCCTTGCTCAAGGCTTAAGATGAGGAAATTTCTGCAGAATAGTAGCCAACTCCCAGGTGGCATCTTCTGGTGGAGTATCCTTCCATTGAACTAATACTTCCTGGATGGTGCGCTAACAAAGACGACACTCTCGTTGGTCCAATACATCTTGTGGTTGCAACCAAATGGAACCTTCTTCTTCAACCTCTGGTAGACTGGTCTGAGGATGACACTTGTTGCCAATCACTTTCTTTAGGTAAGAGACATGAAAAACATAATGTACCTTGGAGTTGTTGGAAAAATCTAATTGATAGGCCACTGGTCCCACCCTTTTGAGAATAGTATAAGGACCATAAAATTTGGGGGCCAGTTTCTGACACTACCGAGATTTGAGTGACGTTTTCTTGTATAGATGTAAACAGAGAAACACTTGGTCCCCTTTAGCAAATTGATGTTTAGAACAACCTTGTTCTTCTTGTTTCTTCATGCGGTTTTGAGCCATGACCAAATTTTCTTTGACGGAGAATGGTCATGCAGGTTGTAAGATTACGATCAACCTACTGAACCTTGGCGACACCTCGCATGTATGGGAGAACTAATGGCAGATTCTATCTGTAGACTGCTTCAAAGGAAGTCATGTGAGTGGTTGTATGGTAAGAGGTGTTGTACGACCATTCAGCTAAGGGTAACCACTAAACCCATTGATGTTGTCAGTCTGATGCAAAACACCTGAAATATGTTTCTAAACACTTGTTGACCACTTCTATTTGGCCATCCTTCTAGGGATGATAGGCTGTACTAAGTCGCAATTGGGTTCCTTGGAGCCTGAATAACTCTTGCCATAAATTTCTAGTAAAAGTTGGATCATGACCAGAAACAATAGAATGAGGCATTCCATGAAGTTTGAATATTTTATCCATAAAACATTGAGCCACTATCGATGCTGTGAATGGGTGTTGAAGAGCACAAAATTGAGCATATTTGGAGAGACGATCCACTACCACCATGATGAATGACTTATTCCTTGATTTGGGTAGGCCCACAATGAAATCCATAGAAATATCTATCCAAATAGTAGGTGGAATCATAAGCAATTGGAGTGTGCCAAGAGTTTTGATAGTCTCACCCTTATTGCATTGACATATATCACATTCTTCCATAAAGGTGCGGATATTCTATTTCATACCATCCTAGAAGAAGGAGCATTTGAACCGTTCATCAGTTTTCATAAAACCTTAATGCCCTCTAGTAGGAGAAACATGAAACTCAGAGAGCACCTTGGATTTAAGGGCCACTTGTTTTCTTAAATATATGTGACCTTTATAGTGAAACTCTTCATTATGCCAAGAGTACCCTCGAGTAGCTTGACGATATTGTTGCAATTTTTGGATGAGGCTATATATTTTGGGGTCGTTCAACCATTCCTGTCATACAACCTGAAGCCAGTTGACAAAAATGAATGAGAGGGAAAAGATAGAACCTTCTTCTTCATATTTCTTGGAAAGAGCATCAACCACCACATTTTCTTTACCCTTTTCATAAAATTATCTCATATTCATATACAAGTAGCTTGGTCACCCATTTTTGTTTCTATGGGGATGAAATACGTTGTTCAAGGAAGTATTTGAGCTTTTATGGTCCATTTTAATCTGGAAGCGTTGTCCCAATAGATAAGGGCACCATAGATCCATTGCATGCAAAATAGACATCATTTCTTTTTCATAGATCGATTGGCCCAAATGTCGCTCTGACAACTGTTTACAGGTGAAAGCCAAAGGGTGTCCGTTTTGCATGAGGACTGCCTCGATTCCTCTCCCTAATGCATCACATTCTAGAACAAAGGTCTTGGTGAAATAAGGTAGGGCTAGTAAAGGAGTAGTGCACATAGCATCCTTCAAGGCTTGGAATGATTGGTTTGTTGTTGGATTCCAACTGAAGGAACTATTGTTAAGGAGAGTTATTATGGAGGCCACAAATTTTCCATAATTTTGAACAAACTTATGATAATATCCCATTAAACCCAGGAAACCATGCAACATTTTAAGAGTTTTGGGGTGAGGCCAATTTTTCATAGCTTATATTTTCTTAGGATATTTCCTTACACCATCCTTGCCAACAATATGACCCAGGTTCTCAAATTTAGAGACACCAAAATCAAATTTAGACTGTTTAATGAAAAGTTTCTGCATGGAGAGGATATGGAGAACTTGATCTACATGGGTGAGATGGGATGGCCATGCTTTAATATATATGAGAATGTAATCAAATAAAACTAATACAAAGTGATGGAGGAAAGTACAAAAGACATGATTCGTGAGACTTTGAAAAGTGGAGGGATCATTACAGAGACCAAAGGGCATTACCAAGAACTCATAGTGGCCCTCATGAGTGTGAAATGTCATATTGGGAATATACTCCTCTTTCATACATATCTAGTGGTAGCCAGAACAGAGGTCGAGTTTGGTAAAGTGTTGATCCCAACTAAGTTCATCCAAAAGGTCATCTATGAGAAGAATGGGGAATTTGTCCTTAATGGTAAGTTTGTTGAGGGCACAAAAATCAGGACACATGCACCAAGTTCCTTCCTTCTTGAGAACCATGACAACATGGGTAGAATAGGGGCTAGTGCTAGGATGGATAACACTCGCTTGTAACAGTTCGTGAATTTTTTTCTCGATTTCATTTTTTTTGAGAAAAAAGATGATGATAAGGGTGAACGTTGGGAGGAAGATTGCCTGATATTAAATGAATGGAATGATCATGATTTCCACGGGAGGGGGGAAGGACCTTGGATGTTTGGAAAAAAATGTGATGGCATGAAATGATAGCTTGAAGGTATGGGTGTACCGGGGGTGTCTCAACTGATTGAATGGAATGGAGTTGGGAAATGATGCCATAATGACCTTTTTTGAGTAACTTTTCCATGCGGTGGGAACTGATGGTCTCCGAAGAGCCTGAAGTAATGACTTGTAATTTATATTATTGGCCTTCCTATTGGAATTGCATGGTTAACTCCTTAAAATCCATGAGTATAGGTCCTTGGGTGCATAAACATTCCACACCAAGAACAATGTCACAAACACCCATGTCAATAACAAACATGTGAGATTTCAAGTGATACTGACCAATTTGCAAGCACATATTTTCACAACGCCCTCCACATTTCATGGAACCACCATTGGCAATCATGATTTGAAAATTGTTGAAAACTCAGATATAGAAATTGACTTCTTGGGCAAGGTGGCGATGAATGAAATTGTGAGTGTTTCCATTGTCAATTAGGATGATAAATTTCATGTGCTTAATGTAACCAATCAATTTGAGGGTTTGAGGAGCTGAAAAACCATGAGAATATGTAGTGAAATTAGTGGTTCAAATTCGAGAGGATTCGAGGGTGGTGTAATATCATCAATTGGTTGCAACGATGCATCAGGTGAAACCTAAACATCTTCATCAGGAACATCCTTAGAAATGGCCATAAAAAGTTTTTGTTCTTTACACTTGTGCTCTGGAAAGTATTTATCATCACAATTATAACACAGATCCTTGAGTTAGCGTTCAACCATTTCTTCCCATGTTAACTTGTGGACCTTGAGAGGAGTGGCCTGAGGGGTAGGGGGGTTGGTTTCAGGGTGAGGAACAAAAGGGTTTTTTTTTATTTGGGCCAAGATGACCTGTTGTGCCTCCTTGGCACGATTAGTAGCTTCCAACCAAGTCTGAGGGAAATACATGATAACCTGGGCACAAATTTCATCCTTGAGGCCATTGATAAAGCATTAAATGAAGAAAGAATTTGTCATTCCCTCTGTTCAGAAATCCAAATGCTCAAAAGAAATGATATAATCTTCCACTGTTCCACAATGTTTCAACCTGGTCTAACGTCTTAAATGGTGGGTGTTCGTGTCAAAGCATTTATACATCTATGCAACAAACTGTGACCAAGCAACATATGATTGGAGTGCATTACGACGCCATTACCACCATTTCCATCTTTCTGGATCCAAATAGATAATCTCATAATGAAGCTTGGTTAACTCATTAGTGATACCATGTAGGGAGAAATGATGTTCCATCTATGTAACTCGGGCTTATGGATATGAACCATAATTTTTTTTAACCTCGACTCTAGGGAGATGGGGGTGATGAGGTGGGGGGTTAGAATGAGAGTGTATAGGTTGGTTTTAGTCAACACCTTCAGTAGAGAGAGGTGGGTTAGAGGAGGAAGGACCTTGGAATTTTTTGATGAATTCGTTGAGAGAAGAATGGACTTCAGTGATTTGGGTACAAAGTTGGTCTTGGATGTATTCCATTTTTTCATGAATGGTCGGAATGTCCCTATTTACTTGGGCCTGAAGGGCAGTAAGTTCAATACTAATTTTCTGATTGGTTTATTCTTGGCGGGTGGGAGACATGAGTGGATGAGGAGAGGGCCATAAGGGAAAAAAAGGTTAAAAATGAGAGGTATCACAATGATCATGGAGAAAAGGGGATTCTGATGAGATGTCTCAAACAAGGGTGCGAGCAGGTTAAAAAAAGGTTAAAAATGATTGGTATCACAACGATTATGGAAAAAAGATAAATCCAATGAGATAGGTCTCAAATAAGGTTGCGGGAATGTAAAAAAAAAAGGTTAAAAATGATAGGTATCACAACGATCAGGGAACAAAGGGGAATCCAACGATATAGGTCTAAATTAATAAGGGTCCAAGGAGGTAATTTTTTTTTTTAAATGATAGGTGTCAAAATGATCCAGGAAAAAAGGGGAATGCAATGAGATATGTCTCAAATAAGGGTGCTGACAGGTCCCATACTTTTTTTTTTATTTTTTTTTTCTTTTCTTTTCCCCTTTTTTTTACTTCGCTAGGGTTTTATGCAGATCTGAATAATACTGTAGTACAAAAATTCCCAAATTCTTAACAGGAAAAAATGAAATAAATGTATAATGATTTTCACAACTTGAATTCAAGAGGAAAGGTTGCAGGGCAATAGATCTTCTTTGTTCCTTATCTGTTTGTAATTTTTGCAACCCGAATGCCGGAGGAAAGGTTGCATGAAAATCGATCTTCTATGTTCCTTTTTCTATTTTGTTTCCTTCCCAAGGGTTAGGGTTTTTAGGGTTCCTACAGAAAAAGGGTTTTCCATGTGCTATAGCTCTCTGATATACGTGCGGGGTCCAACAGTAGTACTTGTCCCAATATCTCAGGGCATTAAATAAGGAGGATAGAACGTACCCTTAGCTGTACTACCCGACTACCTAGGTACTAGAGAGTCTCTTCCCAAGTGCTATTCTCGGTGATAATATAGTAGTCATGTGAACGATCGATTGATCTATGGTTGGTTTCAGGATAGCTAGGGGGTCTCCTGATATACCAGAGGTATGTGGAAGAAACAATCTGTATACAAGTCTTGTCTGATGCACTACCACTCAAAAGGTTACCAACATGGGTTACAAGGGTGTCCAACAATCTCAGCTTAAGTACCTCTTGTATTTCCTACGTGTATGCTTCCCTGACCCTTGATTTATGCACTGAATGACATATTTCTATAGATTAAAGATGTTAGATCACGTCTCTACCATAGAAAAACAATTAAACAACAAATACTGCCAAGGAAACTCCTCCGATACCACTTGTTAGGCACCAGATATATTATAATAGAATAAAATATAAATATTGTAGTGAATACCAGGAGAATAACAACAAAGAATAGAAATATAGTAGTGAAACACCAAAATATATGGAACCACAACACCAAAATAATACCTTTATTTATAGGAAACAATGTTCACTTGCCTCTTTGAGGGAGAAACCTCCAACAGTAGCATAGCTCTATTACAATAATTATCAAGACAACTTTCTCATACCTCCTACTCTTATTTATATTAATTCTATCTTCTAAAGAACATTCTGGATGAAGATAGTTCTAGAAGAAAAAACTTCTATTAGGTCCTCTTACATTGAGTCATTCATATTTATTAAATAGGCCTTATTAACTAATGTCGTCCTTTATTACTTAAAAAATGTATTATTCTATCTATGTGAGGGGTTAGAGAGGTTAGGTCCCTAACACTAAAAGTGAGAAGTGTATTTTTTTTGGATATCATGAAGATGTGAAAGGTTACAAACTTCTTCAAATTCATTCCAATGGAATTATTATTAGAAGAGATGTTAAATTTGATGAAAATCTCTTGGCCAACGAGCCTAATTTAGGGTTTGTGCCATCTTTGGCTTCTGAGCCATATTCGATGTTTGTGCCATATTTTATTCCTATTCTAGTTTCTTCTTCTTCACATGATGACAACGAGGATGAAACTCCACCTCCGCCTACTCACCTTCCTTCAGATGAGTCCATTGAACATGAACATGCACTAGAACCACTGCTTTCGATATGGGTCCATTCAACACGAGAAAGTGATCTTTTTGGTGATCCTTCAGATCGACGTCGTATATGTTCACAGTTCCAATGAGCCTCTTCTATTTTGGATCAATTTTCAAAGACTCATGATATAGACACATTTGAAGAAGCTTCAAGTCTTCTTGATTGGGACACAACAATGATTAATGAAGAGTATCACTCTTTAATGGTGAACGATACTTGGGATCTTGTACCTCTTCCGAAAGGAAGAAAACTTGCTAAATGTAAATGTGTGTATAGAGATAAGTATACATAAGATGGAAGAGTTGAAAGAGAAAAGGCCCAATTAGTATCCAAAGGGTTCTCTCAAGTTGAAGGCATTGAATTTAATGAAACCTTTTCCCCCATAGCCAAAATGAATTCCATCCACACCTTGTTCTAGCCCTTGTTGCCTCACATAAATGGGAGGTCCATCATAAGGGTGTTAAATATGCCTAATGAAACCTTTTCCCCCATAGAAAAAATGAATTCCATCCACCTTGTTCTATCCCTTGTTGCCTCACATAAATGGGTTGTCTATCATAATGATGTTAAATGCGCCTTCTTATATTAGGATTTGCAAGAAAATATCTACATGGAGCAACCTCCTGGCTATGTCCATAATGACTCCAACCTAGTTTGTCACCTTAAACAATATCTTTATGGTCTTAACAAAGATCCTCGAGCTTGGTATGAAAAAATGGAAAACTTTATTCTTAACACCAACTTCTAGATGTCATTTTGACCCTAATGTCTATACCAAGAAAGTAGGAATCCATCTCATAATGCTCATTCTTTATGTTGATGACCTCATCTTCACTAGTAATGACCCTAAACTTTTAACCCATGTAAAATCCATCCTTAAAAATAATTTTGAAATGAATTCCTTATGGTATTTTCATTATTTCCTTGGCCTCCAAGTATTCCAAACCAAGGAAGGAATTTTTCTTTCCTAGTCTAAGTATGCTTGTGGCCTTCTTCATCATTTTCACATGGACAATTTTGAACCATCCCCTTCTCCCTTTCAGTTTGGAGTCAAACTTATTGCCACCTATCAGACAATTGGCTTAGGTTGATGGAAAATTGGTATATATTGTTGGTTTTAATTGATGTCACCCATTGGAGAGTGACATTGTAGATTGATGTCAACCCTTAGTGATTGATGTCAACCCTTGGAGAAAGTCTGGTAGCGAATTCTGGTAGCACAAAGGTTTGGGTAATGGAACCAAGGTTGTTTCATGTATAATGGTATGAGTTTTAATATATTTGAAGGTAATAATATTCTATATGGATAGTACATGTCATTCCATTTCCGGTGGTATGTGGAATGCCACATAACTCTTCACGGTTAGAGAGTTATGGCCATGAGAAGTTGGAGAACCTAGGTTTGGGTAATGGACCCAAGTTTGTTTGATGGATAATGGTATGAGTTTTGATATCTTTGCAGGAATAATATTCCATATGGATAGTAAATGTCATTCCATTTCCATTGGTATTTGGAACATCACATAACTCCTCACGGTTAGAGAGTTATGGCCATGTGAAGTTGGAGAAACCTCATGAGTCATCTAGAAGCCCCAAAAGGTCAAAGCAGTCAAAGTGGTTTAAGAGATTTTATAAGGTAAATAATAAAGTGTAGTGTTGAGTGTACTATAATTCAAAGTGAATACAAAATAAATTATTTAAATAATAAATTTAATGGAGAAATTAGAAGTGGGTTAACCCTAAAATAAGGAAAGTGGGTTAAGATGGTTAAAAGGTAACCCCTTGATGAAGCTACATGAAAGTATAAATAAGAGGAAAGGCTTTCTCATTTTAATAACACTTGAGAATATTGAATATATACATGTGACTGAGGTAACCAAAGTGTATCTAAAATGAATTTCATAAGGAAGGTGAAGTAAAGAAGGCCGAAATTCAAGGGAGGATAAATTCTTTTGATGATGCTTTCTAAGGTATGCTATTTACAGGTCATCTCACCATTTTCACAATAATTTTTTTTCTAGAATGATTTAGACTATGAAAATGGGAGGCCATTGATGAAACATATCCAAGTAGCTGTGGTACAAATTTGAACTTGTGGGTCGTTGTATTTTTGGAGTTAAACACCATGGAAAATAGGGTTTGTGGCTAGTCCTGAAACTAGTCTAAAACATGTGTTTTGGGTAAAAACATCATAACTTGTTCATAACATATCAAAATTTAGTAATAAATAATGTGTTGGTTAGAGTACAATTTGTAGTATTCTGTGTACAATTTTTAGATCTATACAACATATTCCATGTAGGGCACTCTCTACAAGTTCGCTCTCTAGTATAAGCCAGAATTCAACAAGGTATGCCATTTTTTCTATAACTCCTTTTCTGAGAGGTTCCAAGTAGTTACACCTGAAGGAATTGCATAAAACACACTAAAGAACATTGTGTACTATTTTCATATCTTTACTCATTATAGGTACATAGTTATGATTATTTCAAGTTAGGGTTGTTGACTAATCCAAAACTAGTCATGTGAGACTAAAGTAAAGTTTAATGAAAATGCTAGTCTCTTGTTGTTAAAGTTAAGGAAGGTTTGCAGGTATGTGATCATATACAATAGGTCTATTATAGAGTTACAAATCATATTTGGATGATGAAATTGATGAGGGATTTTGGTTGAGGTACATGTTGGGTACATGGTTGAGAAAAGTAGTTGATGAGTTGGAACATACATGAGTTGTATAGTTGATGATGTTGGTACATCTTGATGAGTCATAGTTGATGAGTAGTTGATACATGATTGGTACATAATTGGTACATGGTTGGAGGCACTTGTTAGTAGTATTTTTGACACATGGTTTATGGATG
>JZKD02S2081259.1:894334-910096 GCA_000966675.3 Picea glauca
TTGTATTGGTATATTATTAGAAGCACATATTGATCTTGGTGATGATTATGAGTTGTTGTGTTATGATTGGTTGATGCACATCTTTGAGAGTTGTCTTGGTGATTGATATTGGTGACTAGATCTGATTTGGTTGATAAGATTGATGAGATAGGTTGTTGTGATAGGTTGTTTGGACAGGTTGTTGTGACATGTTATTTGTACAGTTTGGTGCATGGTTGATGCACTTGTTTATGGTACATGTTGATTACAGGTTAGTGCATGGTTGATGCACTTGTTTATGGTACATGTTGATTACAGTTTGACGTACAGGTTGATGCATGGCTGATGCATGGTTTAGGTTATTGGTACAGGTTGTTTGGTGTAGGTTGATTGGTACAGGTTTAGAACAATATATCTCACACTGATAGTGTGACAGTGGTTCCATCATTCTACTTATAAGTCAGGGTGATTGGACGGGGCAAGGACATGTGGTTGTATCCACCTTCCGATTGTAGATGGAGAACATAGGGGGTTGTAGCCTCCTTTTAGTTATAGCCAGAGAATTGGGGAGTTGTAGCTTCCTTCAAGTTGTAGCCTGAGAAACTAGGGTGTTGGAGCCTCCTTCCAGTTGTAGTTGGAAAACAAAGGAAGTTGGTGCTTCCAATGAATGAAATTCTTAAAGACATATAGGAAAAACCATTCTGTGGTTTTCTCCCGCTTTGGGTTTCCATGTAAAACATTGTTGTACTATGTATGTGTGTGATTGCTCATTTGTTCATTGTTTATTTACTTTGAAAATATTGGATGATAATGCTACATTGATATAACACTTGCATTTTATGGCGAAAAGGGATTAAATTGCTCTATTACTAATTCACCCCCCCCTCTTAGTAATCCAACATAACTTTCTTCTTAACATTGAATTTTATAGATGTCATTTTTACCCTAATGTATATACCAAGAAAGTAGGAATCCATCTCATAATCTTCATTCTTTATGTTGATGACCTCATCTTCACTAGTAATGACCCTAAACTTTTAACCCATGTAAAATCCAGCCTTAAAAATAATTTTGAAATGAAATCCTTAGGGTATTTTCATTATTTCCTTGGCCTCCAAGTATTCCAAACCAAGGAAGGAATTTTTATTTCCTATTCTAAGTATGATTGTGGCCTTCTTCACCCCTTTCACATGGACAATTTTGAACCATCCCCTTCTCCCTTCCAGTTTGGAGTCAAACTTGTTGCCACCTATAATACTCCCAAAGTTTATGTCACTTTGTACCGTTAGTTAGTTGGTAGCCTCATATATTTGACTCATACCCATCCTGATATTTACTTTGTTGTTGGTATTGTTTCCCGGTATATGAAAACACCCCATGAAAGCCATTGGAAATAAACTAAAAGGATACTTTAGTATGTTCAGGGTACAATTTAGTTTGGTATACATTACAGTTCAAAGGGGACTCCTTTGTTGGTTGGTTTCATTGATTAGGATTGGGACGATGACCCTAATGATCAAAATTATGCTGTAGGTTATGTTTTCAACCTTGGTTTTGGATGTGTCACTTAGGATTGTAAGAAACAACAATATATTTATCTTTATTCAACAAATGTAGAGTACCAAGCATCAGTTAATGCAAGTCAAGAAGCATTGTGTCTTCAACAAATCCTTTCAGAGTTTGGATTCCATCAACAACATCTGACCAACCTATGGTGTGACAATCCGAGTTCCATGAAGCTCGACGAATATCCAGTTCAACATCAACACAACAAACGCATCGAGCTACACACACACTTCATCAGAAAGCTCATTTATGATAGAGTTATTGAAATTCTCTTTTTCCCTACAAAAGATCAAGTTGCATACATTATCATAAAATCTCTTACAAAAGAAAATATTTCAAAACTTTGATCTATGTTAGGAGTTCAAGAAGTTGTCATTAAGGGGGGTTTTTCTCTAATTCCTCCTTGTTTCTCCTTTTGTGTCACATTTGTAAATCCTTCAATCATATCCCAAGTTGTTCTTAAGGGGGTATGTTAGGATATTTAGACACTTAGGAGTTAGTCAAGATCAACTTGGTCTAATGTGTTGTTAGGTTATAATGTATTTCTTAGTGTGTTTCTTTAGTATGCATTAGTATGCATTTGTAATTTGATGGTCAAGATATGTTCCTGATGTGGAGTGATCTGACTGATCATATTCTCCTCGATATTAATGTGTACATTGATCCATGTATTAACACTTGATCCATCCATGATCTCTATTTAAAGAGCATGTAGGGTCATTTATTGATGTTCGATTATGAGAAACTCTCTATAATATGTTTTTTTTTTCATTAATAAATTTCCTTAAGTGGCCACATTGGTTGGTTCCATGGATGTTTCCCTATAGAGGTTTTACCAAATAAAACAATTGGCATGTTGATCTCTGATCTGGTCATGTAAGTGGTTACTGAAGGTGTCCATACTTTGTTGGAAAACCATGTTTTTTAAAACATGGTGTTGGGAATAGGAGGCCGACTATTTTTTGGATGAGTGTTAGGAATGAGGAGGAATGACACTTGGACCTAGGATAAATGGGACCACATGGAACATCGGTGGAGGTAGAGAACTTTTCTTGAAGGATTATTGCTTAGAGGGTGCTCCACTAGAGGTTTCTTTTGGAACCAGTTACACAGATGGAAGAGGACCATTGATATTGCAAGACTGTCTTGGAGAGCATGCATTGTTGTGATGAGGAGCCCTTAACTTAGTTTCTCATTATTATTAGTAGGTTCATCATTGTTTTAATGAGTTTTTTTGTTGGGACATGTGAGCTGAAATGTTGCATGCTTTAGTATGCCTAGAAAAAACTAGAAATTAGATTTAGTGTTGTTACAATTCAATTGTTCTAAAAGTAATTTTCAGATCCATGTGTTGGTTGATATTGTGCCAGTAGGACTGTGATATTCATCTCCCCTTCAAGTATATTTTTGGTGTTTATATTCTTGAGATTTCCTAGAAAAATATTGGACAAAACTGAGCTATTTTTGGTTGTAATAAATATTTTAGATTCAACCATGTTGTTGAAATTTCTATGAAGTAGATCTATGCCTCATAGACACGAGTTGGAAATTTTAAATTGGGAAATGTTTTGAAATTTTCACAAGGACAACAATGGTTTTAAGGAGATCCATCATGGGAAGAAACTCCAACATATTCATTAGTCTAAAATAAGTCAATTAGTAAGTGTTTACAAAAGTGATCTTAACTAACCTTCGGGATTCCACATCCATAAGGTTGCATCTATAGATGCCTTACACTTCTAATCTTGTAGATAATTTGCTTAGATATCGATTGTTTATGAATAGAGAATTTCTCATACATGTTGCAACTTCCAAATCACATGGAAATGTTCACAATGTTTAATGACTCCAACTTCTGGCTCAAAGACTCTTTCTACAAGATTCTTCTTCTTCATGACAAAACTCTTGGTCGGTCATGAAACTTTGACCAAATTCCATGCTCTAATTGTTCAATATCCAACTTGTCTTATAGATTCTTATGTTGGCTCCTCCACGGATTCCATGGACTTATCCCTAAGTAAAATACTACTGGTCTAATTTACAAAGTCTTCTTGAATTCCATCTATTACTAAATTATATCAATTGTGTTATTCTTCTTCAACATCTTCATCAAATAATTGCTATATTTCTATGTGTCTCCACGACTATAAATATTTTATATTTCTAAGATATCACATTTCTTTGGTAATTCCTTAATGTGCATAGATTGTATAAGGAATGCTCATTATGTATCGTTTATGGTGTATATAAGGAAACAATGCGCAACTCTCCTATAGTTGCATCCTTCTTCACAAACCTTTGTCAACACTCAAATCTCTAGCTGTTATGAACCAAAATCCACAAATAGCATAAGAATAGAAAGAAGAAGTACCTCTGCACCTTGAGAATGATAAAAATTCAATGTATAATAAGCCACTTTGAGGGAGAAACCTTGTTTTGCAATATATCCAATGCACAAGACAAGATGCCTATGCAAATTAACCTCCTTTATTATAAATAACAGATAAAGTGAGCATCATGTAACCTACCACTAAGCCAGCCTAACCATAAATAATATACTAATAATGAATGAGGGTTAAGGCCTTGACATAGCCCCCTCTTTAAAAAAGGATTTCCCCTCAAAGATTGTAATTGAGGGCGTTTCTTCATGAATTGTTCATTTTCCCATGTAGCTTCTTTTGGAGGAATATTCTTCCACTTGATTAGGTAATCCATAATGGTTCTATTCCAAAGAGATAGAGAACATTGATCTATAACTTTTTTTTGTTCAAGAATCAACTTCTCTTCTTCATCTAATTATGGAAGTTTTGTTTACATTGGTAGAGTTTGTCTCAGAACCTTTTTTAGGAAATATACATGACAACAATTTTGGATGCAAGAAGAAGGTGAATCTAATTCATATGCCACTTGTCGAATATTGAGAATAAGAATGTAGGGTCCATTAAATTTTAATTTGGATCTAGTTTCTGATTCTTCTTTTGTTTGAGAATATATTTCTTATAAGGTTGTAGTCTCAAAAATACCCAATCACCCTCCTCAAATTGTATTTCACTTTGATGTTGATCTTCTTTCCGCTTCATCCTATTTTGTGCCATTTGAAGGTTTTCTTCTAGAATGTTCAATTTTTCTTTAGTCTTCTCCATATGTGATTGTATTTCTTATACTTTGGACTAGTAATGAAAAAAGTATGTGATACTAGGAGCTAGACATCCATAAAGAGACTTAAATGGAGACATCTTAGTAGATGAGTGATAGGTGGTATTATACCACCATTATGCTAGAGGAAACAACTTTACCCATTGATATTTCTTGTTTGAAGAATATCAATATAGATGACCCACTAAACATTTGTTAACTATTTATGTTTGACCATTTGTTTGTAGATGATATGTTGAACTCATCTCTAGTGTTGTTCCACTCATTTTGGAACAACACCCTCTCCCTTTTTTGTTACCTGCCCACACCCTTATTTGAGACCTATCTCATCAGATTCCCCTTTTTTCCCTAATCATTGTGATACCTCTCATTTTTAAATTTTTTTTCCCCTTATGACCCACTCCTCATCCACTCATGTCTCCCACATGCCAAGAAGAAACCAATCAAAAACTTAGTGCCGAACTTACTCCCCTTCAGGACCAAGTAAATAAGGACATTCTGACCATTCATGAAAAACATACTACATCCAAGACCATCTTTGTAACCAAATCACTGAAGTACATTTTTCTCTCAACGAATTCATCAAAAAATTCTAGGGTCCTTCCTCCTCTAACCCACCTCTCTCTATTGGAGGTTTTGACTCAAACCAGCCTCTACACTCTCATTCCAACCCCCTACCTCGCGACCCCCGTCTCCCTAGAGTAGAGGTAAAAAAAATTGATGGATTGGATCCACAAGCATGGGTTACACACATGGAACACTATTTTTCCTTGCATGGTATCACTGATGAGTTAACCAAGCTTCAATAATAAATTCTCAGTTTGGATCCGGAAAAATGGAAATGGTAGAAATGGCATCACAATGCATGCCAAGGGTATGTTTCTTGGTCACAGTTTGTTGTAGATATGTATGAATTCTTTGACATGAACACCCACCATTTAGGACATTTAACCAAGTTGAAACATTATGGAACAATGGAAGATTATATTGTTTCTTTTGAGCATTTGGATTTTTTAACAGAGTGCATGACATATGCTTTCTTCAGAGAATGATTTATTAGTGGCCTCAAGGATGAAATTCACGCCCAGGTTATCATGGCTCTCCCTTAAACTTGGTTGGAAGCCACTAAGCGTGCCAAGGAGGCACAACAAGTCATCTTAGCCCAAAGCAGAAAACCTCCTTTTGTCCCTCACCCTAAACCCAACCCCCTACCCCTCATCCCACTCCTCTCAAGGTCCACATGTTAACATGGGAATAAATGGTTGAATGCCAACTCAATGATCTTTTCTATAATTGTGATGATAAATACTTTCTAGGGCACAAGTGTAAAGAACAAAAACTTTTTATGGCCATTTTTGAGGATGTTTTTGATGAATATGTTGAGGTTTCACCTGATGCAACGCTACAACCAATCGATGATATTACACCACCCTCGAATCCTCTTGAAGCTGAACCACTAATTTCACTACATTCTCTCATTGGTTGTTCAACTCCTCAAACCCTCAAATTGATTGGTTACATTAAGCACATGAAATTTTTCATCCTAATTGATAGTGGCAACACTCATGATTTCATTCATCGCTACCTTGCCCAAGAATTTAATTGCTATATCCGTGCTTTCTACAATTTTTAAATCATGATTTCCAATGGTGGTTCCATGAAATGTGGAGGGCGTTGTGAAAATATTCGCTTCCAAATTGGTCAGTATAACTTGAAATCACACATGTTTTCTATTGACATGGGTGTTTGTGACATTGTTGTTGGTGAGGAATGGTTATGCAACCTAGTACCCATACTCATGGATTTTAAGGAGTTAACCATGTAATTCCAATAGGAAGGCCAACAATATAAATTCCAAGTCATTACTACAAGCTCTTCGAAGATCATCAGTTCCCACTGCACGAAAAAATTACTGAAAAAAGGTCATTCTGACATCATTTACCAACTCCATTCCATTCAAGAAATTGAGACACCCTCAGTACACCCTGACCTTCAAGCTATCCTTTCATGCCATCAAATGGTGTTCCAAACACCCCAGGGCCTTTCTCCCTCATGTGACGACCATGATCATTCCATTCATTTAATACCAGGCAGTCTTCCTCCCAATGTTTTCCCTTATCGTCATCCTTTTTATGAAAAAAATTGAATTGAGAAAATTTTCCACGAACTATTACAAGCGGGTGTTATCCATCCTAGCACCAACCCCTATTCTACCCATGTTGTCATGGTTCTCAAGAAGGAAGGAACTTGGCACATGTGTCTTGATTTCCGTGCCCTCAACAAACTTACTATTAAGGACAAATTCCCCATTCTTCTCATAGATGACCTTTTGGATGAACTTAGTTGGGATCAACACTTTACCAAACTCGACCTCTGTTCTGGCTACCACTAGATATGTATGAAAGAGGAGTATATTCCCAATATGACATTTCACACTCATGAGGGCCACTATGAGTTCTTGGTAATGCCCTTTGGTCTCTGTAATGATCCCTCCACTTTTCAAATTCTCACAAATCATGTCTTTTGTACTTTCCTCCATCACTTTGTGTTAGTTTTCTTTGATGACATTCTCATCTATAGTAAAGCATGGCCAACCCATATCACCCATGTAGATCAAGTTCTCCATATCCTCTCCATGCACAAACTTTTCATTAAACAATCTAAATGTCATTTTGGTGTCTCTGAAGTTGAGTACTTGGGTAATATTGTTGCCAAGGATGGTGTAAGGATGGATTCTAAGAAAATTGAAGCTATGCAGAATTGGCCTTGCCCCAAAACTCTTAAAAATATGCATAGTTTCATAGGTTTAATGAGCTATTATCACAAGTTTGTTCAAAATTATGGAAAATTTGCACCCCCATAACAACTCTCCTTAAAAATAATTCCTTCAGTTGGAATCCAACAATAAACCAATCCTTCCAAGCCTTGAAGGATGCTATGTGCACTACTTATGTACTGGCCCTACATAATTTCATCAAGAACTTTGTTCTAGAATGTGATGCATTAGGGAGAGGAATCAGGGCAGTGCTCATGAAAAATGGACTCCCTTTGGATTTCACCAGTAAACAGTTGTCAGAGCGACATTTGGGCCAATTGATATATGGAAAAGAAATGATGGTTATTTTGCATGCAGTGGATCTATGGTGCCCTTATCTATTGGGACAACACTTCCAAATTAAAAAAGACCATCAAAGCCTCAAGTACTTCCTTGAACAACACATTTCATCACCATAGAAACAAAAATGGGCGACCAAGCTATTTGGATATGATTATGAGATCATTTACGAAAAGGGTAAAGAAAATGTGGTGGATGACACTCTTTCTAGGAAATATGAAGAAAAAGGTTCCCTCTTTTCCCTCTCATTCATTTTTGTTGATTGGCTTCAAGATGTATGCCAGGAATGGTTGAATGACCCCAAAATATACATCCTCATCCAAAAATTGCAACAGGATCCTCAAGCTACTCTAGGGTACTCTTGGTACAATGAAGAGTTTTTCTATAAAGGTCGGCTATATTTAAGAAAACAGTTGGCATTTAAATCCAAGGTTCTCTCTGAGTTTCATGTTTCTCCTACTGGAGGGCATTCGGGTTTTACCAAAACTTATAAACATGTCAAACACTCCTTCTGGGATGGTATGAAATAGGATGTCCACACCTTTGTGGCAGAATGTGATATACATCAATGCAATAAGGGTGAGACTATCAAAACTCTTGGCACACTCCAACCGCTTATGATTACACCTACTATTTGGACAAATATTTCTTTGGATTTCATTGTGGTCCTACCCAAATCAGGGAATAAGTCATTCATCATGGTGGTAGTGGATCGTCTCTCCAAATATGCTCATTTCTATGATCTTCAAAATCCATTCACAACATCTATAGTGGCTCAATTTTTTATGAATGATATCTTCAAACTTCAGGGAATGCCTCATAATATTGTTTCTGATCATGCTCCAACTTTTACTAGCAATTTATGGCAAGAGTTATTCAGGCTCCAGGGAACCCAATTGAAGCTTAGTACAACCTATCATCCCGAGAAGGATGTCCAAACAGAAGTGGTCAAAAGGTGTTTAGAAACATATTTGATGCATTTTGCATCAGACTGAAAACATCAATGGGTTCATTGGTTACCCTTAGTTGAATGGTGGTACAACACCTCTTACCATACAACCACTCACGCGACTCCCTTTGAAGCAGTCAATACTACTCCAATTCTTTGTCTTGATTCATCACATCCAAATATGAATGTTTTACCAAAATAATGTATTGCCAATAATAGTGTAGAAGACATGGTATCCTTTAAGAGTGATAATGCCAAGGTAGCCCCTTCATTCCATACAAATGAATTTTTGTTCAAGAGAGATGTGAGTGTGCTTCTAATGCGTGCATAATTCTTAACAAATTTTCGACAATATCCTATAAGACCCAAAAATCCTCTAAGACTCTCGATGTTATTAGGAATAGGAGGGTCCACCTTAACCCCTTCCCTCGAAACAATATGACCCAAATAATCTACTTCTTGTTTCCCAAAAGCATATTTGGATATTTTTACATACAATTTATTTTTCTTGAGAATTTGTATGAATTTATACACAAGTTGAATGTGGTATTCCCATGATTTTCTACATATATATATATATCATTAAAGTAAACCAACAAAAAATTTCTAAGACTGTGTCGATTTTTTTTGTTCATGAGGATTTGCAAAGTAGAATGAGCATTAGTCAACCCAAAATACATGGCCCATAGCTCATAGTGTCCTTCATGTGTTTTAAAAGTTGTTTTGAGAATGTCTACTTCTCCTAATATGATTTAATGTTAACTTGATTTAAGATCTAATTTTGTAAAATAAACCACTCCATGAAGCTCATCTAATAGCTCATCAATATTTAGAATAGGGAAATTATCCTTGATGGTGGTTTGTTTAGATCTCTATAATCATGACACATCCTCCAAGCATTATCTTTTATTCTCACCATCATTACTTGAGATGAAAATGAACTCCTACTTGGTTGAATAATACCTGAATCCAACATGTCTTGCACCATTTTCTCAATCTCCCCTTTTTGTTGATGAGGATATCTATAAGGCCCTTTATTATGAGGAGTACTTCTACATATTAGTTCAATTATTATATTCATGATCTTTAGATGGAGGTAACCCTTTAGGAATTTGTTGGAAGACCCTATGGTGATTTTCCAAAGTGAATTTTAATTCCTCTGGCATATTTTCATCTTCTTGCTTCACTTCCATGGAATAAAGTCTAACCACAACTCTCCTACTACATTTTATTAGGATATTTTCAATTCTATGAGAGCTAATGACTTGGGAGGGTGTATATTTTAACCCTTTGAGTTCATATTGAGTTCATTCCAATTAAAATACCATGAATAATTCTTTATAGTTTATAGAAACTATACCCAATGTTGTCAACTATTGAAGCCCCTGAACAACATCTACTCCTCCAATCATAATGACATACATTGGTATTTATAAGTTATATTATTCCCATACTAAGTTTAATGCTATGGAATTTTCCTCCACAATCAATACTTCCCCCATTGGCAACCAAAACTTGAAAATTTGTCATTGGATACATAAAATGATTAAGGTTCTTTGATAATATTTTATTAATGAAGTTATGGGTATTGCCTAAATTAATACAAAATATGAATTTTGTTTCTTAATGTATTATGCAATCTTAAGGGTTAGAGGTACTAACAAACCTACCAATGCATGAACATATATTTCACAACTATCTAAATCAATGTTGTGCAAAAATTCTACATATTTTTCTTTCTCTTTTAAGTTCACAAGTTCTTCCTCACCCATTTGTGCATAAGCCTCCATTTTCTTCTCATCATTATTTTCCAAAGTGAACAATTTTTTTTCTTAACATTTATGCGCTTTTGCATTTTCTATTACAACCAAAGCATAAACCTTTTTCCCTTCTTTCCTCCATTTCCTTCTGTGATATACAAGTAGGTTGAGTCAAGGTTTCCCTAAGAGCCCTGAATCTATCTCTACTTCCTGCATATGTCCCAATGGTCGACTTGTATGTATCCTTATAAGAGGATTGAATATAACAAGCATATTGCATAACTTTCATAACAATTTTAGGATGTTTTAAGAAAATCTCATGTTTAATGTCTTCTTTTAATCCATCCATGTTAAGCCCTAGACAAAGACACATGTTATGTATAAAACTACTTAGTAATCCCCATATATTGAATTATTACATTTCTATTTTTATATTTGTATGTCGGATATAACCCTTCATTGCACCCTTTCATTACATTTGTACCCTTTGTCTCATATATATATATATATATAACAATGAGACTTAGTCTTAGGATCATGTTACATTATATCATATTGTATTGTGAATTGGATATATAGTAAAATGATGTTTCCCCCTTGAATTGGACTGTAATCATTAAATTTTTGTCATTTTTAAGGTGTTAGATCATAACATTTGGTATCGAAGCATCGATCCTAGGGTTTTTCTTATTCAAGCGAGTCATCTTGGAATTTTCACTATAATTTTTTTTGGGGATGCTTCAAAAAATGAAAGTTGTAAGTTATTTGGAATACATATAAAGGTACATATTGAAAAAATTGCATCTTCTGGGTCGTTATACTTTCGAAGATATACCTTGTGGAAGATATGGATTGTTGACTAGTCCTATAACTAGTCTCAAATAGGTTTTTTGGGTAAACCAATCTTATATTCTTTAGATATGATCCAAATTATGTGAGACATATTGCATTGGAATGAGGACATTCAATAGTATTTCTGTTATAAATTTCAGAATCAATTATTAAATATTGGACATGTGGCATTCTGTACAAGTTATCTCTCCTGAAAAAACCAAAAATCAAAAAGGTTTGGAAAAGTTACCATAACTTTCACTTGGCACATCCAATTTTGGTAAGACCCATGGCATTGTAGAGAATAAATTTTAGAGTACTACAGGATGAAATTTCAAACTCACAAGGGCCAAAATTCCAGAAATACATCATAAGGAAGGCCGACCAGGAGGACAAACTCCAAAATAAGGGATTAAAAGGTACACAACTTACAATTGACATAGTTTTTTATTGGAAGATTTGTTTTTGGTGATTCAAAATTCGTAATAAAGAGAAAAAAAAGAAGAATTATTATTTTATCACATGGCTCGAAAGGCTCCTCCAAAATTTGCTTCACCAGCTAAACCTCTAGAAATATCAACCATGAACCAAGATGAAATCGACGAGACTTATCGCTAGTTGGAAAATAAGATCGTTGGAAATAGGGAACAAATGGAACATAAGATGGATGAAACTATGAAAACAAATATAGATGAAATGGAAAACAATGTGGATAATAAGATGAATGGGAATAAGAATGAGTTGAAAATAAATATGGATGAAATGGGAAATAACATAGATAAGAATATGGATGACATGAAAAATAAGATGGATGACATGACAAATAATATGGGTGAAAATATACAAAAATCCATGAAGGAATTGCACAATTCCTTGTCTTCCATTATGTTTCATGCTATAGATGATATAATTTCTAAAGGAGATATCAAAATGCAAGGAACTCAGGAAAATAAAGGTAGTATTCTGATTGAACAACCTGCCAATAATAAGCAATTTGATAGTGGATTTAACTCTACCAGTGGAGTTATTTATAGTGAGGGTCCTAAATTCAACTTTCCCAAGATTGAATTAAATAATTTTGATGGAACAAAGGTAGTTGCCTATGATGCAGGAGCATCATAAGCAACCAGCCAAGAAAGAAACGTAAAAGAGGGAGACAGCTGGAAAAGCACCAACGCACATTTTGAWGTGTTTTGAGATTAATGAATGGACATTAATGTAATAGTTAAGGGAAGCGTACTTACACTTATGTCTAGATGTTGTAAATAKATCTTGAGTGTTGCTCTCATCTGTAGTATGTAAAGGCATTTATGCGTAATTAATGCAAGTAGGTAGATTTAATTTAATAGATTAGACAGTTTAGAAGCGCAGGAGGGAAAACAGATATAGACACCCTCACCCTTGTATCATTGTAATTTTGGGGATGATCATTCAGAATACATAAGCTGTAGAGATGTAGCAGAGATCTGTATAGAAGAACCCATGTACAAAGCACTTGAGTTAATATATGATTTTTTGACTCAACTTTCATGGTGTTATGATGCTTACTGTTGACATTTGATGAATGGTATGTTTACAGTTGATTTGTTTCTCTGTTATGCATTTGTTTCAATGCTGCATTGTGTGTATGATTTCATGGTGAATGTATGAAGTATGAGAGAGGAGAAGAATGAGTTTCAATTGTTTCTCTTCCTGAGAATTCTTGCAAGGAGTGCAGTGAACGTCCACAAGGTGTGCATTGACGAGGGTCTGAGTTTCATCTCAGAAATATCAGGAGAGATACCATTGTTCTCATACCAGCTAAAGTGCAGGTGAAGCACAGAGCCGTGCAAGGTGTGTGCAGGCTGGTTGGAGCCTTATAACTTATCAACTAAGGGGAAGATTGAGAGGACCACTATTGCAAAGAGTGCACAGAGTCAGAGATTCAAATAACCAGAGGTTATTTGAGGGTTTTACGCAAGGAGTGGGAACAAGGATCTTTTGGGGAGCTTGAGTTTACAAGTGAAATCTCAGGAAGGATAACACCTTTGAAGTGCTCAAAGGGAGACAGATATTGAAATAATATCGTAGAAGTTAAGTTCAGGAGGGAGAACACAGATTCGTTTGGACAGGGGTCATTGAAGAGTGCATCTGGTGGTCAGAATTCTCTGTGGAGAGCTCGTGAAGTCGCGAGGACCATAGGATCCATAGGAGCTGTAAGGTGGTTAGGAGTTGGGTGAATCCACAACCCTGACATCAAGAATCAATGTGGACTATTGATTGTGGTCTGTTGAGTCGTCAGATCAATTCGGGGATTCGAGATTCACAAGTTTGGAGTGCAGGCCAAAATCCTTGGTCATGCGAATTCCTGGATCGCAAAAAGGATTATTAGGTGTGGAATTTTGAAATTTTGGTAATTCAGGGTTCGACATATTGGAAATTCCGATGACAAGGAACCGGGACTCTTTGCATTGAATGTCCCGAAGTCACGAAAAGCGGTGTTCCTTTGGTGTGGGATTTTGGCATTTTGGTTTTCCGTAATTTGGGAAGTAGAGGAGGCAACGAATTTGGAATCAAGAGTTTCAAACTCCCGATTCATGAAATCCCGAAGAGGGAAAGGAAAAATTCCCCAAAAGGCTGAGGGACAATAGTCGTTGGGTACCAATTAGGTTTCAGGGTTTCGGGACTCAAGAAGTGGAGTTTCATTGTCAACACAACTCCCGAAATCACAAAGAGAGAAACGCCAAAAGGTGGGTCCCAAGTATCAGTCAGAGGATACGTGCGGAGAAAGTCAAAGGAGGGTTCAAGCTTCGGCGAAAATCCCGAAAGGCCATCGATCTCGCATTCCATGGGATGTTGAACCCATTTCGGCATACCAAAATTTTGGAGTTTGGGGAATCATAAGGGAAGAGGAACGACTGTTGGTTGTTCGCTCAAAGTCCCGAAAGCCGAAATTAGTGGGCGTGTGTGTAGCACATTGAAGGATTGAACCTTCATTGACGTTTCACATTTTGGAATTTTCCAAGAGTTGTGGAAATACATTGGGACTCTCCAACTCCCGAAACCCGAAGTCCTTTGTGGCTTAAACAAAGGGTTTGATTAACCCTTGGTGTGGTTTTAGTGATGATCCTGTGCGGATCTCGGCCCGAGGGCAGGGGGTCTGCATCAAAGTGGTATCAGAGCACAAAACAAATTCTTTTCTTTCTATAGCTGAGAGAAAAGAGAATTTTTTTTAGCCATGCCGCTAAGAAGAAGAGATAGGCCAATGTATGATCCAACAGTGGAAAGAGAAATGCATGAGTTATGTGCCAGACTTGATGCTATGGAGACAACACAGAGGCGCACAGTCGATGCTGGGTATATCAACGAGATGAAAGTGAAAATGAAGCTGGAAATGAAGGAGAAGAAGTTGCAGTCAAAGATGCTGCAGATGAATGCCTATTCAGGGCTGTTGCAAGGATAGGTGCCAGAGAAAAAATGGACATTCTCGTGTACGAAGGAAACTTGTATGTTGAAGAACTTCTAGACTGGATTAGAGCTCTAGACAAATACTTTGACTATGAGGATGTCGAGGAAGATAAGAAAGTCAAACATGCCATTACTAGACTTAAAGGGCATGCATCACTATGGTGGGATGAACTGCAGGCTGACAGACGTTGCAAGGGCAAGAAAAAAATCAAAAGCTGGGATAGAATGGTTGCAAAGATGAAAGACAAATTTATACCCAGGGATTATCAAATCACTCTGTTTCGGAGGATGCAAAATTTGAGACAAAAGATGATGTCAGTAAAAAAATACATTGAAGAATTATATAGGATAAACATCAGAGAAGGTCATCGGGAAAACGATGATGAAAAGGTTGCCGGGTACATGAATGGTCTGCGATATGACATTCAAGATGAGATGAGCATGATGACCATTCTAAATGTAGAAGATGCTTATCAGATAGCTCTGAAAGCTGAAGAGAAGTTGAGTTGAAGCAAGGTCAAAGAGGTCGAGGTAGAAGTCAAGCCATAGGAAAAACAATTTCCCAAGATGGAACTCAGAGACCTAAAGAAGATGGAAAGAAACCTCAAACTCAACTTGAGAAAGGAGGAAGCTCACAGGGAAGGCAGTATGCTGATAGAAATACTTTTCCTTGAGCCAGAGGAAGAGGAAGAGGCAGAGGAGGTGAAGTGAAATGCTTCGTCTGTGGAAAAATCGGACATAAATCCTATGAGTGTCCAAATAATAGGAAATATGGTGGTGAAACTCACATTGTTGAAGCTCAAGGATGGAATGTTGAGGCAGAAGACGCTGAGGGCAAAAGATATTTGATGATGAGGAAAGTTCTCTTGAAGCCAGAGAAGGAGGCAGAGAACCCAGCCCAAAGAAACAGTCTGTTTCAGACTGCTTGCAAAACTAAGGATAGGGTATGCAAGGTCATA
>JZKD02S2081259.1:910146-928092 GCA_000966675.3 Picea glauca
CCATGGATGTTTGTCATCTATTGCTGGGTAGACCATGGCAATATGATAGAAACATAGTTCATGATGGGAGAAAGAACACATACACCCTGGAGAAAAATGGTAGGACTCACATGTTACTGCCAATTAAGGATAAAGAGGTGAAAACATAAATGAGCAACACTGTACTTATCATGAGTGGGAAGGAACTTCTTAATGAGTTTAAGAAGAAGGAAGACACACAATTTATTTTGGTTAGGAAGCCCAAAATTGTTTTGACCAGTATGAGGATAGATTATTTACCAGAAGAAATCCAGGAGTTACTGGGAGAGTTTGTTGATATAGTAGTGGAAAAACTACCTTTTTCGTTGCCACCTATTAGGAGTATAAGTCATCATATCGAGCTTATACCGAGAGCCAGCTTATCGAACAAAGAAATGTATAGGTTGACGCCACAAGAAAATGAAGAAGTTAAGAGACAGGTCCAAAACTTAATGGACAAAGGATTGATTCGAGAAAGCTTGAATCCATGCGCTGTTCCGACAGTGCTCAGCCTAAAGAAAGACAAAGGCTGGAGAATGCGTATAGACTCAAGGGAAATCAATAAGATTACCATCAGATACAAATTTCCATTTCCAAGGATGGACGACTTGATGGATTGCTTGAGTGGAGCAAGATTTTTTTCAAAGATTGATTTGAAAAGCAGATATCATCAAATTCAAATGAGAGAAAGTGATGAATGGAAGACAACATTCAAGACGAATGAGGGGCTATATGAATGGCTTGTCATGCCATTTGGCTTAATGAATGCGCCCAGTACTTTCATGAGGTTGATGAATGAAGTCCTGAAGGATTTCAGTGGGAAATTCGTCATTGTATATCTTGATGATATATTAATTTTTAGCAAGATAGAAGAAGAACACTTAAAGCATTTAGTTTCAGTAATGAGAAGATTACATCAAGAGAAATTGTTGATTAATATGAAGAAATCGTCATTTATGAGGACATAACTCATTTATTTGGGTTTTTTAATCTCTGCAAATGAATTAAAAATGGATCCAGAAAATATAAAGGTGATTAAGAATTGGCCATCGCCGAAGAGCATGTTTGAAGTTTGAAGCTTCCATGGTTTGGCTAGCTTCTACAGGAAATTAATCTGAAACTTCAGTGTAATTAGTGCACCGATGATGGATACGGTGAAGAAGAGACATAAATATTTTCATTGGACGGAGGAAGCAGAGAAGAGTTTCAATCTGTTGAAGAAGAAGATCACTGAGCAACCAATTCTGGTTTTGCCAGATTTTAGCAAGACATTCTAGGTCAGCTGTGACGCTAGTGGATTTGAAATTGGAGTGGTCTTGAGCCAAGATGATAGGTCGGTCACTTACTTCAATGAAAAACTGAATGAAGCGAAGGTTAAGTACTCCACGTATGACAAGGAATTCTATGTCGTCATACAAGCATTGAAGAAATAGAGACACTATTTGGTTCCCGAGGAGTTTGTTTTGTAAAGCGATAATCACGCTTTGCAATTTGTGACTCGATAGGAGAAGTTGAACCAAAAACATGCTAAATGGGTTGAATTCATGCAGAATTTTACTTTTTTGATTAAGCATATTTCTGGAACTGCTAACAAAGTTGTTGATGCTTTGAGCAGGAAATGTTTTCTTATGCGGGAATTCAGAGTCATGACTTTGGGTTTTGATAACCTCAAAGAAATGTATAGGGATGACCCATATTTTAAAGAGGCATATGAAGCATCTGAGAATCCAATTCTCAGGGATAGAAGCCAATGGACTGAATACATGATCCAGGATGGATTATTGTTCAGGGGAAATCAACTATGTATTCCAAAATGCTCCATGAGGGAGAATTTGTTGAAGGAAAAACATAGTGGAGGATTGGACGGACATTTTGGTCATGACAAGACATTCTCAAAGTTGAATATCTCATATTTTTGGTGAGGGATGAGGATAGATGTTAAGAAATTTGTGGACAGGTGCAAAATTTGTTAGCACACGAAAGGAAAAAGGCAGAACACAGGGTTATACCAACCATTTCCCATACCTGAAAGGTCGTGGGATGCAGTGAGCATGGATTTTGTATTGGGACTGCCAAGGAAACATAGAGGATATGATTCGATCTTTGTGGTAGTCGACAAATTTTCAAAAATGGCACATTTCATACCATGCCAGAAAACCAGTGACACAACTCATATTGCGAACCTGTTTTTCAAGGAATTCGTTAGACTTCATGGCTTTCCAAAGAGTATCATTTCTGATCGTGATACCAAGTTTGTAGGGCATTTCTGGAGGACCTTGTGGAAGAAGTTGGGGACAAGTTTGTCGATTAGCTCTGCATATCATCCTCAGATGAACAGACAGAAAGATGTCGTGAATAGAAGCTTGGGAGAGTTGTTAAGAAGCTTAGTGACTGAACATCACAGTCAATGGGATCACATTCTACCACAGGAGAAATTTGCTTACAATGATTCACTCAATAGAAGCACAGGGCAGAGTCCATTCTAGATTGTATATGGAATGAAGCCAAGGGGAGTTTCTGAATTGAATGATTCAGAACAAAATGAATTCAAGAGTGCTGGTGCAGAGGACTTTGCAGAAGGAATGAAGGAGCTTCACAACCAAATTAAGGAGCGATTGCAGAGTTCAAGTCAATAATACAAGCGGAGAGAAGATCAACACAGGCGAGAAATTCAATTTGAAGTTGGTGATCTGATTCTTGTGCATCTGAGGAAGGAGAGGTTCCCAAGGGGAGCGTATAATAAGATGAAGATGGAAAAGATTGGACCGTGCAAGGTCATAAGGAAATTTGGGGAAAACACATATGAGATTGAATTACCCGATGGGGTCAAAATATCACCGATATTCAATGTTGTGGATTTGTACCTTTACAGAGATGAAGAAGCAGGAGCAGAGGAAGAACATAAAGAAATTCAATGGAAAAAACAAATGCCTGTAGCTGACAAGCCACAGATGGAAGGAATAATTGACAAAAGGATTAGCAAAAAGACTAGGAGGAAAGAGTATTTTGAATACTTGGTTAAATGGAAGGGACATCCAGTTGAAGATGTCAGTTGGGAGGATGAAGCAGAAATTCATAGATATGGAAAGACCATGCAAGAGCTCATGAACAAGATTTCCTGAAAATTTTCAAGTGAGGGAGTATGATACAAGAGCATCGTAAGCAGCCAACCAAGCAAGCAATGTAAAAGCAGGAGATAGCTGGAAAAGCACCAACACACATTTTGAAGTGTTTTGAGATTAATGAATGGACATTAATGTAATAGTTAAGGGAAGCATACTTACACTTATGTCTAGATGTTGTAAACAGATCTTGAGCATTTCTCTCATCTGTAGTATGTAAAGGAATTTATGCATAATGAATGCAAGTAGGTAGATTTAATTTAATAGATTAGACAGTTTAGAAGCACACGAGGGAAAATGGATATAGACACCCTCACCCTTGTATCATTGTAATTTTGGGGATGATCATTCAGAATTCATAAGCTGTAGAGATGTAGCAGAGAGCTGTAGAGAAGAACCCATGTACATGAGCACTTGATTTAATATATGAAGCTTTGACTCAACTTTCATGGTGGTATGATGCTTACTGTTGACATTTGTTGAATGGTATGTTTACAGTTGCTTTGTTTTTTTGTTATGCATTTGTTTCAATGATGCATTGTGTGTATGATTTCATGGTGAATGTATGAAGTCTGAGAGAGGAGAAGAATGAGTTTCAATTGTTTCTCTTCCTGAGAATTCCTGCAAGGAGTGCAGTGAACGCCTGCAAGGTGTGCGTTGACGAGGGTCTAAGTTTCATCTCTGAAAGCTCAAGAGAGATAGCGTTGTTCTCATACCAGCTGAAGTGCAGGTGAAGTACAGAGCCATGTAAGGTGTGCACAGGCTAGTTGGAGCCTTAGAACTTATCAACTAAGGGGAATATTGAGAGGACCACTGTTGCAAAGAGTGCACAGGGTCGGAGATTCAAATAACCAGAGGTTATTTAAGGGTTTTCCGCAAGGGAGTGCGAGCAGGGATCCTTTTGGGGAGCTTGAGTTTACAAGTGAAAGCTCAGGAAGGATAACACCTTTGAAGTGATTAAAGGGAGACAGAGATTGAAATATTCTCATAGAATTTAAGTTCATGAGGGAGAACACCGACTCGTTTGGACAGGGGTCATTGAAGAGTGCATTTGGTTGTCAGAATTCTCTGTGGAGAACTCGTGAAGTTGCGGGGACTGTAGGATCGAGAGGAGCTGTAAGGTGGTTAGGAGTTGGGTGAATCTGCCACGCTAACATCAAGAATCAACGTGGACCGTTGATCGTGGTCTGTTGAGCTGTCAGATCATTTTAGGGATTTGGGATTCGCAAGTTTGGAGTGCAGGCCAAAATCCTTGATCATGCAAATTCCCGGATCGCGAAAAGGATTATCAGGTGTGGAATTTCGGAATTTTGGTTATTCGGGGTTTGGCATATCGAAAATTCTGATGACAAGGAACCGCGACTCTTTGCATTGAAAATCTTGAAGTCACGAAACGCGGTGTGCCTTTGGTGTGGGATTTTGGCATTTTGGTTTTCTGGAATTCAAGAAGTAGAGGAGGCAATGACTTTGGAATCGAGAGTTTCAAACTCCCGATTCGCGAAATCCCGAAGAGGGATAGGAAAAATTCCTGAAAAGGTTGAGGGACAATAGCCGTTGGGTACCAATCGGGGTTCAGGACTCAAGAAGTGGAGTTTCATTGTCAACACAACTCCCAAAATCACGAAGAGAGAAATGTCGAAAGGTGGGTCCCAAGTATCAGTCAGAGGATACGTGCAGCGGAAGTCAAAGGAGGGGTCAAGCTTCAGCGAAAATCCCAAAAGGCCATCGATCTCGCATTCCATGGGACGTTGAACCCATTTCGGTATACCGACATTTCAGAGTTCGGGGAATCATAAGGGAAGAGGAACGACTGTTGGCTATTCACTCAAAGTCCTGAAAGACGAAATTAGTGGGTGTGTGTGTGTGTGATGCATTGAAGGCGTCAACCTTCATTGACGTTTCACACTTCATCATTTTCCAAGAGCTATGGAAATACATCGAGACTCTCCAACTCCCGAAACTTGAAGTCCTTTGTGGATTAAACAAAGGGTTTTATTAACCCTTGGTGTGGTTTTAGTGACGATCCTGCGCGAATCTTGGCCTGAGGGCAGGGGGTTTGCGTCAGCCTGGGTGAACCAAATAGATCAATATTTTGAACTTCATAATATTGTGGATGATAAGAAAATGATTCACATAGCAAATTTGAATTTTGAGATAAAACCATATCAATGGTACCAATGGGTAGTTAAAGTGAAGCTCCCTTTTTATTATTATACTTGGGGTCTATTTACAAGAGACTTAAAATCAAAATATGGGAAAGTTTGGGAACATGACTACTTCAATCAATTGACAAGAATCAAGCACTTAAGTGATATTGAAGATTACAATTCAGAATTTAAGGTATTGGCCACAAGGGTGGATAACATAAGTGATGATCATTTGTTGGAAGATTACATGGGTGGATTAAAAGAAGACATTAAACATGATATTTTCTTAAAATATCCTGCAAATATTATGGAAGCTATGCAATTTTCTCGTCATATTCAAGCCAAGAATAAGGATACGCACAAATATACCATTGAAGCACACACATGAAGCATATATCATTGTGGGGTTCATAAGACAAGATTACCTCAACTAACAAGATTGACACCTCAACAAATGGGTGAAAGAAGAGAAAAGGGACTATGTTTCAATTGTAATAGCAAGGCACACAACTGTAGTGAGAAGAAAGTATTATACATATACAGTGAAGATGAAGAATATCAAGGATTAGATCCATCTCAAGTTCTAGAGCTATAAGAGACCACTCTAACAATATCTTGTCATGCATTGGCCGACATCAATAAAACCCTCAAGATAGAAGGATGTATCAAAAATAAAAAGGTAACAATGTTGATTGATTCCGGTAGTACCCATAACTTCATCAATTACAAAATAACAAAAGATCTCAATTGCTTTGTATATCCAACACCAGAGTTTCAAGTAATGATTGCACATGGAGGTACCATACATTTTTATTGGAAGTGCCATAATATTAAGCTCAATATGGGGGAGTATTTATTGGATAGTCCCATGATTTCCATCAAAATGGGTGGTGCTGATGTTGTATTAGAAGTCCAATGGTTACAATCATTGAGAACAATGGCCCTTAATTTTCAATATATTTTCAAGAGATTTTCCTTAGAAGGAAAGGAAATGGAGCTTAGAGGTATCCAAGGGAAACCCTCTAACGTGATAATCTCTAAAAACATGACAAAATTACTCAAAAAGGGACACAATGGTGTAATTGTACAATTGTGCTCACTAGATGTTGAAACATCTATAGCCTCTGCTCTAATGGTTCTTCAAAAAATTATCAGTTATCATTCCAATGTATTTGGAGAGATGCCTAAGGGTCTTCCACCTACTCAAGACCATGACAATGCTATTCATCTGCGACCAAGAAGTGTAAATCCAATATCCCATGTTTCTTGCTTAAAGAAGATAATCATTGACAGATCCCAGTGCAAACTATTTTATTAGAATTTAATGGAGAAGGAAAAATCATACTATAAATAGAAACAATCCTTGAAATAGGGATTAATAATATGTGAAATTGATCAATTACTAAGTACCCCATCAAATGGAAGAACCTAACATTGGAAGAGGGGACTCAAAAATATGATATTTTCATGCAAACACAACCACGATTGTCAAGCGTTGAGGACAACAATTATTTGAAGGGGAGGGGAATGTTAAGCCCTAGAAAAATCCCCATAGAAATCCCCATGTTATGTATCAAACCCCTTAGTAAGCTCTAGATATCGACTTATTACATTTCTAGTGTTATATTTGTATGTCGACTATAACCCTTCATTGCACCCTTTCATTAAAAATGTACCCTTTGTATCCTATATATTTATATATAACAAGGAGACTTAGTATTAGGATCATATTATATTATCTCATATTGTATTTTGAATTGGATGTATTGTAAAAGGAGGTTTCCCCCTCGAAGTGGACTGTAATCATTGACTCTTTATCATTTTTTAAGGTGTTGGATCATAACAACCCATGTAAGCTTCCAATAGATGCTCATCACTTATGTTATCCATCCTTGTGGAAAATGCCTGAAATTATGAATCATAATCTTTAACATCACCTAAGTTCTTGGTTCTTGTTATGTAACATCCCCATTTTTAATTCCCGCAATTATAATGTAATTGTATAAATGTGAATTAGGTTGGTGAGCCAGAATGTTTGGGGCAAAGAGCCCATATTGAATATTATGGCCAGGGGACATATTGTATATTATGAACATTGAAAGGATTAATGAAAGTAGTGATAGCTGGCTGCGATACGAGAGGGATGAAAACTATGGGGGAATATGATTCCACTAAAGAGATGGGTCCAACGAGGATTTTATTTATGGGTATTAATCCAACCCACATTCCTGAAAATTATTATCATTGTGTATAACATTTTATTTTTTTATTGAGTGTCCCAAAGACAATCATTGAATACCTTTCAAAGGGTGGGTGTCGAGGTCACATCCCATAGTTATTATAAGCATGGGGCCGAAGTACAATCAACATTGGGAAAAGTGAGCAATCAATTGTCTTGGGAAAATAGAGGAAATTCGTATGGGAATAAAGAGAGTTTTTAGAAGGAATATTTTGAGTAGAAAAGGGGATAATTGAGTGCCTGGAAGAGCACCAACCATGATATTCTTGAAGACAACCATTTTTTAGTGGTGTATTATCCTGGAAATGAGGTTCGTGTTCTTGCAAAATAGTCTGTAAGCCTGTAGTTCATTTTTCTGTTGAGGAAATGGCTCAAGATCCTTTTGAAGGATACTTTGAGCACTCCTGAAGTAGATGAGAGTTCCTTAAGTCCCTAGCAGAGAGATTTATGACCAACCTAGTGCATTGGAAACCATGATAAATGAATGGTATAGCCTGAGGGATTGTGAGCTAGTGAAGGGTGTACATTCCTTGGGTTGTGCAGGTTGTGGGTAAGAGAGAGAGTTGGTGGATTGGAATTGTTGTAGGAGAAAAGACTGGGTTTTGGGCTGTTGAGTGTGGAGAGTATAAAATTAGAGGGCTATATCTCCTTGTGGACTCATAGCCTCAACTCGGGGGTGTCCCATTGTTGAGATAAAATGAACAACACCACCTATGGATGGGAGGTTCATCTTTCGTATGCAATCGTTTGGATATATTTATAAACAAACAAGTGTTCTGTTGTGTTTATTATGATTAATCTGCTATGCAATTGATTATTGAATGTTGTATGTTTGCTGTGTGAATATTGGGTACATTCATGTTTTTATAAATGTTGTAGATGCATGAGTAAATATGCATATTGTTTTGCTGTAATTTTTATGGGCCTGCTGCCCCTTGGTTTCCTTTTATATATATGGGGGAGTTTTTAAATTCATTTTAGCAAGATAAGTCATTTTTGTAGTGACGAGAATTAGCATTGGTGCTGGGTACGTTACATGTCAATCGACTAAAGTAGTCTTGTTCCCAAAATTTTCCATATTGTGCTTCTAAGTCTCTTGTAAATAAACTTGAAGTTTAGTGATAAGAACATGGATTCCTTTTAACTACCCATTAATACCATTGATATGGTTTTTTCTCAAAGTACAAAGTTTCTAAGGAAATCCTTTGCTTATCATCCATAATATTATGCAATTCAAAGTATTTCTCTATTTGTTTCATCCATGCAAAGGCCTCCATTCCATCAAACTTATTTAATTCAACCTTGGTAAAGTTGATACCTTTAGGAACCCATCCATAATTGACTCCACTATTAGAGTTAAATCCTCTTGACATATGATTATTAATGGAAGGTTTTTCAACATTAATACTACCTTTATTGTCATGAATGCCTTTGGTCACATTATCACTTTTAGGGAGCCTCTCATCTAGGGTCTATATGAGGATGACTACCACTTTCTATTCCATCTTTTCATCCATATTCTTTTCCATCTGTTCCCTATTTGATCCATCTTTTTTCCATCTATTGTATTTGTATTTTTGTGTTTACCAAATCATCCTTTGTTATTGACCTATCACTCAATTCGTTAAAGGTTCTCCAATTTGGATGGCTGGTTATGTATCTCTTCACTTTCTTCACGAGTCATGGTTGAGCTCTTTGGAGTTAGGGAGTAGAATTTTTTGTGACACCCTTTTCCATGTGGGATAACAATAATATTTATCTATAGTTAACTTTACCACACTTTTAAATAACCTAAAACATATCTTCTAATCACAATTATGTCATTTGTAAGTTACATACCTTTAAAACCCCAATTTGGAGACTACTATGTAAGATGAACTTGCACTTGATATAAATATGAAATTTATACACCTCTGATTTTTAAATTTTGGCATTTGGTATCCTAACATGTCTTCTCTAGAATGCCATAAGTTGGATTGAATTATGATGTGCCAATGAAAATTTATGGTAACTTCCCTAAAACTTACTGATTTTTTCCTTTTAAGGAGAGTGAACTTGTATGGAATGTCATGTGTTCGTTTTTTTCCGAATTAATTCTAAAATTTTAACCTCAAATACTATGGTCCATACCCTACTCAAAAAAACTAGTGGCACTCAATTTGGATATTTATAGAAGCATATATGACTATTTTACCTAGAACACTTGTTAGAGACTAGTTTTAGGGCTAGTAAAAAACCCTAAATTCCTTAGCATATAACTTGAAAAGTATAGTGAGTCATAATCTAATTTTTTTACCATAGGTAATTCACTATATGTCATCGGTCTCCCAAAAATTTCACTATTTGAAACTTCCCTAGAAAAGGTTATAGTGAATCTTCCAAGATGATCTGTTTCGGACTAAAACCCTAGGATTATACGCTCTAAAACCAAATGTTATGAACCAAACTCCACAAATAGCATAAGAATATAAATAAGAAGTAACTCCATGCCTTGAGAATGATAAAGAGTCAATATAATGATCTAATTTGAGGGGGAAACCTCCTTTTACAATATATCCATTGCACAAGACAAGATGCATGTACAAATGAATCTCCGTTATTATAAATAGGAGATAAAGTGAGCATGATGTAACCTACCACTAATTTGACCTAACCATAACTAATAAAATAATAATGAATGAGGGTTAAATCCTTGAAACTAGCACTCTACCTTCTTACGGGCCTTCTCTAGGAGTTATTTACAATCATTCCTCTTCTTTGCCTGTAAATTAAACAATTGGTTCACCTTCCCCATGCCATTTGATTCCAATTTCCCAATGGCAATGAAGTGGTTCAAAGGTTATTGTTGATGTGTCATACACATGGCATACATGTTCTACTTTAGATATATTCATTACATATTCACTAGGCCATTATATATAGGTTCATATATGCCTCCTCCAATAAACGATTAGAAACAATAAATTCCATGGTAACCATAAATTGTGTGCTAATTGACCAACAATCCCAATCAATTTAGTCCTTACTTGTTTGATTACTCATCGCCCATAAGTCATCAACAATCCGATCAATAAGAATGGATAGACCTTACAATACTTTCATCAAAATACTCCACCAACATGCATTCATTGTTGACATTCATTAACCATCAATGTGATCTTGAGTTGATTATATTCAATTGAGTAAATCCATCAATTTTGTCTAAATTTAGTGCTTTCCAAGTTGATCTTTCTTAATCAACATAGTCCTTATTTGAAATTTGATCTAGTTGATTATTCAACTTTTTGGACAATGCCTTACCCCTAGAAAATTTTAAATTTCTGTATTAAACTTCCTTTAATATTAGGATCTATTTTAAGATCAACTGGTTTGTGCCAAATTTGACCTTGAAAATGGATTATTAGAAGCCATTCAACCAAATATGGATTGATGGTGTCATCTTTAGGTATTGGATTATGAGCAACTCTCATTCAAGCACAACTCCTACCATGAGTATGGCTACTTTGGCATAGATTACAAGAAAGGGCCAATACCCCCAATTCCATCCCTTTAATAGAAAACACAAATGGTTAGCCAAAATAAATGCAACCAACCAACAAATCCTCCAACAGAGTAAAAAAATATCACCTCACCCTCAATTGAGCTTCAACAAATCATTTTAGGTCCCAAGTGAGAAGGAACTAAGTGAGTATTAAGAAGTTGATCCTTGGGAAGATAACATTGAGGAGGACGAGTGCAAGGGAGATGAGTAGATAAATAGTGAAGTAAATGAGTCGATGATGAATGAGAAGGTAGAGAAAGCAAGGGAGGATGTCCCCCTTACCTAGGAGGTACTAAATATAAATACTTGAACCTCCTCATATGTTGGCACTATTAAACATATGTTCAACTCCTAATTGCCAATTACAATTGGCCTAAAAACCATAAAAGAAGTCTAGGGAAGAAAAGATGAGCAAAATAAAGTGTTGGGCTCACAGTGTTCACTTGCCAAATTGCAAGGTTTGTCTAATAATTAGATATGTTATTTTGATGTATCTTTCTAGGTAATCAATTTGTAAATCAATCCAAGAAGATTGTAAATCATTTTGTAAATCAATCCAAGAAGATTGTGAAGAGCACTATCCACCCTCCACCTCACTTTTCTTTTGGGTTGGAAAATCGACATGATAGAAATACTCTTCTGCATTTTGTGTCATATTAGGTTATACGTATGACTACAACACTAATCTTTTTCTTAATACAAAATATGACTATGACTATTTAAAAAAATAGATGGAAACTTGTTTTCCTTTTTAGCAATTTTTCTAATTTGATTCAATATCAATATCTTATATTTTAATAAATTAAAAAGTTATAATGTTTTATAATTCGCAAAGTTGGATTTAAGTTATTTCTCATAGTTTAATAAATCAAAAACTTATTATAGTGTTTTATAATTCACAAAGTTGGATCTAGTATAATTAATAAAAACGAAGTGATATTAACATTCCTACCAAAGCTAGTTTTACTTAAAACACATGTATACCTATACTCATTGTAAACTAATGCTTGTCACTATGCATTCTATTGCATATAAATCTCAATCAATTTTGGTAAAATAAATCCCTTGACCATAACAACTCGATTAAGAAAAACAAACGAGAATTTATAAACCACTTTATATAATGGGTAACGTGAGAAGTCTTTTCCATTATTCGAAAGGTGCTTGGGATTATTTGTTCCCTAAGAATGATACCATTAGGCATAGTTGGGATTATTTGTTCCATAACAGTATTGCACGCTTAGTCAAGTAAAACTAGGGTCACCATCTTCTTGGAAGCAGGGGTGAAATTAATATTGCATGATCAACCATTATCTTATATAGTTTGGTGAGCTTGGTTTTTAAGGGAAGAAATCAAAGTAAGGGTGAAATTAACAAAGTGTAGTGTATTGTTTGGAAAAAAAAAATGTTTGGAAAGACAAAGTGTAGTGTATTTCCAAGTTTATAATTGATTTACTTTTTCTTATTAAAAATTATTTTTATAAAAAAAAAATTATATTTATGTTTTTTTTTTTTTAATTTCCAATTTTTTTTAGATAAATCTTATATAATTGTAATAACATTCACTTTACAACTAAATCAAACAAAACCTTTGCCTATGTCTGGAAGGGAGATAGGTTGGGAGATAGGTTGTGAAAATGTGTACACCATTGAAGTAACATTGCTTTCAAATTCCTCATTCTGATCCTAACCAAAGTCTTCAAGATGAAGTTCTTGTTCTTCTTTTCTGTGCAACATTGAAGTAACATTGCTTTCAAATTCCTCATTCTCATCCTAACCAAAGTCTCCAAGATGAAGTGCTTGTACTTCTTTTCTTTGCAACGTTGGTACACGTTAATAGGATTATGTGTATGTCAAAATCAAGTCCCCTTGGATCACTCTATTATAATATAATGGAGAGACCTTTGAGGATATCAAGTGGGGTTAGGATCTCTTCCTTTGTTTTGTGTGAAGGATAGGTGTTTTTAAACTCTAATGTTTCAAAATGTCATAAGTTAAACACAATTATTAAAACTCACAAATACCAAGAATTAAAAGACAATTCATAAAATAAATTTAACACAACAAAACCAAAACTTTTATAAATTGTGATTTAAAACACAAACTAACTAATTATAAATGATATCCCTACACATGTATTTAAGGATAAACTAACTAATTCTAAACCTTATTCTTATGATAAACTTCCCATAACACTAAGTCTCCAAGTAAATGGTTTTAATTGGTAAAAATTCATATTTTTACTGTTAGAGACCTAACCTCCCTCCCTAACCCCTCCCGTAGGTAGAATAATATATTTTCCATGTAATAAAGGTTGACATTAATAAATAAGGCCTAGTAATAAGGTGAACAAGTGGAATTTAAGAATACCTAATAGAAGCCTCCACTTCTAGAAATATCTTCCTCTTGATTTTTCTTTTCATAGATAGATTTAGTATAAATAGGAGTCAAGGGCATGAAAAGTTTTGTCTTGAGAATTATTGTAATAGAGCACTGCTTTGTTGGAGGTTTCCCCCTCGAAGAGGCAAGTGAAAATTGCTCCTGCTTCAATAAAGGTATCATTTTGGTGTGTTATTCTCTATATTCTATTGATCAATTGGTAGTTTCTATGATATTCCATTTTCTACTCAATATAACATAACCAGGTGCATAACAAGTGGTATCAAAGCACTTTCCTGGGAAGGAATTGTGGATTAATTTTTCTTTTGAGGGTAGAGATGTGTTTCAACATATTTAAACTACGGTGATTTGTCGTTCAACGCATAAATCCACGGTTAGAAAAGCATACATGCAGTAAATACAAGAGGTTTTTAAGCTCACATTGTTGGACACCCTTGTAACCTCTGTTGGTACCCCTTCGAGTGGTAGTGCATCAGATAACACATGTATACGAACTTGCCTATGTATCTTGAACCCGGCTATAAACAACTGAATGACTGCTTGACTGCTATAGTGCCACCGAGAACAACACTCGGGAAGATACACTCTAGTACCTAGGTAAGCAGGTAGTATGACTAAGGGTACAGTCTATCCTATTTAGTTGGTGCCCTGAGATATTGGGTCAAGTACTACTATTCGACCTTGCACGTATATTAGAGAGATATAGTAGAGGGAAAACCCTTGTTTGTAGGAATCCTAAACACCCTAACCCTTGGGATGGAAACATACTAGAAAAGAAATAGACAAGATCTATTGCTATGTAACCTTGCCTCTTGCATTCTAGTTGCAAAATTACTACACATTTCTTCATGTTAAGAATTTGGACATTTCACCATTACAATATTATTTAGATCGGAGTATGATTCCACAGGAGTAAAAAAACTAGTTTGGGGCCTTTTCGCACCCTTATTGGATTCCTCTTTTAATCGTTATCGTAGTGATACCTATCATTTTTTAGCCCTTTTTTCAAACCCCTTATTTGGGACCTATCCCATGAGATTCCCCTTTTCTCCCTTATTCTTGTGATACCCTTCACCCATAACCCCTTTTCCATGCGGCCCACCCACCCCCTTCTCGTGCCCCCATTTCACCATGGTCCACACCTGCAACCAAGATATTGAATCACACTTCAATACCTTGTCATCTGATCTCACCATGGCCCAGAAGGAATTGCGGAAAATCAATGCCAATATTTCCACCATCAATTCCTTCATGCATTTCACCATAGATGCCAAAATGGAAGCCCTAAAACATGACATAAAAAAGGACCTCTCTTCCTGTTACGAGGGGAAAACTCTCTATGGCTAGGGTAAACCACAACAGACGGAAATGATTGCAGAAATCAACTCTATCCCAAAAATATGCTATATAAACCAGTATGCGAGAGAGATAAGAAAGAGGCCTACCTCATCCAGATGTTCGATGAAGTCCACCATTGAGCACTTCGACCCAAAGCTATATACCTGCAACTAGTTCTTAACAACCAAGCAAAGCAAGCATATGGTGATAATATAAAAATTTAGCACATTAGATAGCATGATCCATTAATATACATAACAAATACGCCCATGGATAACAACTCATAAATTTGCAAGATATCAATTGGAAGGGAAATGAGTATTTCTATTAATAAATGATCAACATAAGTGAAAACATTATAGACTTCCATGTCAGCATGGTTCGGAACCGAGAAACTAAGTTCCTTCCAGTTGGGCCTCCACCACTTCAATCTTCCACCAAAGGCAAGATCATAGAAAAGAGACAATGAGGTTCTCAATCAATAAGGTAAGAGCTTGGGGGATGAACACTATGTTCAGACTTAAAGGACAAAGGGATGCACACTCAATATGATGTATATAATTTCTCCAGAGTAACTTTTCTCTCAAAGTTGAATTCTTTCTCCTCTTTTCCATAGCTTGGAATTGGCCCATTTATAGCCTTCAAATGGAACTGAAGAGTTGAGTCAGAACGTTTCCAGTATATGGAAGGCCAAGGATATGAAATCTCCTATCGTGACATGGAAACCCAATATTAATTTTTATTTTTTGGCACAAATATCGATGTATGTGGGCTGTAATGGAGAAGCCTGCATATACACATGCTGCATAGAAGGCAAGGTGCGTACATGTGGAAAAATATGTATTTTTAGCTCTAGATTTTACAAACAAGGATGATAAGTCTGCATGGGGGAATGGAAAAAGGCCTTCTGTGAAAGATTGCATAGGGTGAGGACATATTTCTATAACATATGCCCCCTAATGTGTGAGGTCAGAGGAGTATCTGCGATGGCCGAAATACATTATAAACAACCCAAAAGTGGAGTGATGGGGAACCAACTGGAAGAACTAGTTGCTTGTTACATTATGCACTGACTTTGCATACATAGCTGCCAATAGAATTACACTGCAAATCCATGTGAAAATATACCAAACAAGTGTCCATGGCCATGAATAGGAAAATACAAATGTGGTTACATGCCAAAGTTGTCATAGTCATGAACAAGGCCCAGTAGAAATAGTCTCAAAACCAATATGAATATATTTGTATACAATGGAGTATAATTTGAACTATTATTATCACTGAAGTCATATAGGTACTGGTCCAATGAAAAGGAAGCAACAACTCAGGAAATCTACCTCCACATAGTGATGTCTTCAAGTCTTCTACACAATTCACCAAGGGTACAAGTCTACATCATGTCAATAAAGGAGTTGAGGTCGAACACAATGAGACATCATTTGATTACCGGTCATTGAGGTATACCATTAACAAACACGAGACAACCTACCGATAATGAAAGTAGGTATCAAGGCACCCATTACATTCTTACAAGTGTGAATAAAGGTGTTGGTGTCAAACACCTATAGAATCCATCGATTAGGAGACATTAATGTATTCCAAACTGTTGATAGCAAGATAACCTGCCACTAATGAATGCAAGCCTCAAGGTACTCATAAGACTCTAGGTCCCGTTTCCAAAATAGATGAGATGAATTTGATGGAAGGAGACCCTATGAAAGGAGAGAATAAGGCATCTCTAATCATTCAACACAAGGTACAAAGTAGGAGCTTCATGATTTGGTGGAAATCGAACGAAGAACATGTTCACGAACCAACGACCCTATGCCTCTTTCGCATGTGCCAAGTGCAAGAGGTACATGAAAAAGACCCTCTGAATAGAAGCCAATGATGAAAATTGGTGACAAAGGAGATGAAAACACTAATAAGGATAATGAAATCCAAGACATTGGACGAATCTCAATGTGTGAATAGATGTCTTGTTGTCGAACACAAGGGAAACCACCCAGTCAACGACCAATGATGAAATGTCGACTACTGGATTCAAGGTTACCTACCAATGATGAAAGTAGGGC
Source organism: Picea glauca (assembly GCA_000966675.3). NCBI lineage: Eukaryota > Viridiplantae > Streptophyta > Pinopsida > Pinales > Pinaceae > Picea > Picea glauca. The sequence continues at coordinate 927,027 of JZKD02S2081259.1, forward strand.
CAGGGTGCATGATAGGACCACAGTATCATGTGACTCTGAGACAAACTGAGGGTATGGAAGACATGCAAAGTCAAGAGTTCTGAGAAGTGGTCAACATAGGTTAATAGACTTCATTTGAACAAGAGCATGAGACATATGGAAGACTCTGACAACATAGACTCGATGATGAAACAATTAGATGCATGAGGCATCATTGATATTCTCTATAGGGACTGGAAGAGTAACCAATCGGTAGAGAAGACTCTATAACGAGCTCATCTTCCTAAGGCCATGCTAAACCTAAAATTAAGGTGACAAATGGACTCATTAACTTTGTGCTATGTTTAAAGACAACACAACTACTACCAATATAAGATAATACTCCCATCCCACCCATATTTTTTTGTTTTTTCATAGACAAATGATGCTATGATACAGAGGAGGAAACGAGTGTCGCAAGTAAGAAAAACTAGTTCCAACAGTGGAACATACCTATGCTCAATGCAAGAAGATGCATGTGGGAGATGGACACTCGGGGGAATGTTCCCTCCTGGATATAGGGTGTCAAATTGCGAAGGATATAAACGAGGCTCTACTTGGTTGAGGATGAAAAACTGTCGAGGCAAACGGTTTATAACTCAAAGTGATATCTGACTAAAGGCTCAATACTACAAGCAAGGGCATGAGATGCAATCACAACTTAACACCAAAAAATGTCCTTTTTCATGACATTTAGTCTACTTGGTGTGAAAAAGGGATAAAATTGTGCCAAATAGACATCCTTTCTAATCCAATTTACGAGTGTGAAAGAGACAAGTTCACTCGACAATATTTTCTCTTTTTGAAGACGAGTTGGAAAAGAGCTTAAATTAAACTCGGTCGGGAGTCCTTGGTGTATAAGGTAGCTTATTTATGAGTGAGAAATGAGGCTCAACATAAATTCATGTATTAGCTATAAGGGACTCCCGATCCTAAGGAAAAAATCTTGGCATGGGCACCAAATGAAGCAGAGGATCTAACTAGGGCACCCATGTTTGGTAAGTCTCTACCACTTGATAACGACACTACTTATAGAAGATGGAAGGTT
>JZKD02S2081259.1:933337-943490 GCA_000966675.3 Picea glauca
TATTAGGTCTTCTTACATCCGCCTTATTCTATTTTATTGAAAGGTCTTATTAATATTGACCTTTATTACATCCGAATACATTGATCTACCTATGTGTGGGTTAGGAACTTAACAATACCTAAGGCATAAAACGTGACAATTATAGGAATATGCAAAAATGCATGATGGAATGGATACCTGGCCTATATGCTGGGTAGTGAAAATACCTGCCCGTGGTGACAAACGACCAACATAACGTTGAAATCCGCAAGAATCCCTGGTAAAAACTACAAAAGCCAACTCAATCCACCCTTGTATTAGTCCATTAGGTGAAAAAATGGCTGAAAACTATAGAAAGTCGGTAAAATTGTTTATAAATAGTAACAAAACAAAAAATTACTATACCATTTTGATTTTTTACCCAAATAGTGAAAATTGGACCAAAATACCTCCAAGATTCAACCGGTGATTGCGGGAGCGTCAGGCAACAAAATCAGAAATTGTCTGGACTAGGTAACTCTTCTTCCCTTCCTCTTCATTTCTAGTAGATTAAAATTTTAAATTAGGTTCCAAATATTGAGTAATTTAGGGCGTAAATTGTGAAATTCAGTGTACGCGGGCTGCCTGTTATCGGGTCGCGTATACGATGGGTTTTACGTTCCTGTGAAAAATACAAGACATGTATACCCATCCCTATATGCGACTGTAAGTGAAGCAACTTGCATACAGGCGCGCAAATAATGATTTCCATGGTTGCTAACTCAAATTTTGGCTTTCCTCTAGCAGGGTGGTTCTTGAATGGATGGAAAGAGAGAACGAGGAGGTCGATGCTACTGTGGATTGAGATTCAGAGGCTCAAATGGAATTGAAGAGATGTGGCTTATAAAATGTTTTGGCACTCAAGGGGATGAGGGCCTAGGTAAGGTTGCTTGAGATTCTTGTGGGTTACTGGGACCCTGAGAGTGAAAGATTCATCCTCAATGGGCAATCATTGAGGATTGAAGTAGAGGATATCTACCTTATGACTGGATTATCACATCGAGGAGAGGTCATAAACCTTAAATCACGGGGAGTAGAGAGCAGAATAAAAATAGAGGAGTATATCGACGCCCACTGTGTAGCAAGGATTCTGAAGGTAGGGAGTCAACTCCCTATCTGAGCGATAAACAATCTCAGCCTGAACATTGTTGTCCTTATATTGACCAAGATCACAGGTTCAACCTAGTTGCATCAAGCATTGAGAGAGCTCATGTTCTATGCAATATAGTTCTTGAGACCCATAGTGTATGACTGGTGTACCTCACTACTGGAAAATATGAAGAGCCAGTTGATAGAGTACAAACAGGGGAGTAAGAGGAATTTTGGGTTTGCCTCTATCTTATGCAGTTTCTTCTTTGAGAAGGTTCCAGGTTTGGGACCTCGAGTCAAGATTCTTCTAAGAGGGCCTCACAATCTAGCCATGGCATGGTGGACCGAGGTAATGAGACGACTGGGGGGAGGTAGGGTGCCAACACCCTACAACGAGGATATCTTCTATTGGTGGCAGTGATAGGTCATTGCTCTAGACGCCTATCCCTATGCAGGGATCGACTTCAGAGGAGATCTGAACATGCCGCTCCCACTAGGGACCACCTACGGTGACATAGGTATGTAAAGTGTTTTTAAATATTTCATTTTTTGTATTTTTGTATAATAGACCAAAAATATTTTTGGATGGTGCTTAAGTACTAACTAGACACTCGTGTAACGCAGACGTGGGTCTGCAACGGCTGTAAGGGTTTCCTCGACATCGACGGAGGAACCAAGGAGATGAGATGGCAAGAGGAGAAGCTGAGAGAGTCCTACAAAATGTGCAGGGCAACCTGTCTCATTTGGCACATAGGATTCCCATGGTTCAGGTAGAGGATATGCCAGAATCCATGCAGTGACAAGTGGTTGGTGTGCCCCAAGCTTGGGTACGACTCTTTCGGCATCTTGAAAATTCCCTAGTTAGTTACCATGACACACATCCGGCGCCACTGTTACACATCAAAATTACTCATTTCAATGATGACCTATTGTCGTCATTACAAGTGTTTCATTTTGGCCACAAGTGTCACAAGTGTCATAGACATCATACAGTCATATTGCCTATGTCATGTCTCGAATGACATCACAAGGAAAACTTGAAGACACCCTCTGAGACTAGTTAAAGAAGGATAAATCATTTGACAAAGAGTACAAAATATTTTCCTAGAGAAATACCACTTAAAAATGAATTTTAAAGGGAAGCACTCCCCTACCCACTAGAAGGGAGTGCTAGTGCTCCCTTCTCTCCTTTGGGGGAGCGTTGTAGCACTCAATGCACCATTCTAGGGGAGAAATAGGATTTTTTGAGGAAATCTTGGGAAGTGCTCCCCTAACCACTACTAGGGAGCGCTAGCGCTCCTTGACCTCCTTTGGGGGAGCGTTGTAGTGCTCTGTGCACTATTCTGGAGGAGTGTTATGCTATTGAGAAAACCAGGGGAAGATCCCCCTTATCTTTGAAATTAGTTGGATTCAAATCTGAGGTCAAGGATGGATCTTAGGGAGGATCCACAACTGATGGAGAAATATCCTCAACCTATCCCAAGAATCTCTAAGGTGGTTAGGCCTCTCCAATATTATATAAGGAATCCTTCTCACGGTGAAGGGGATGGAGAAGTTTAGAGATACCAAACTTATGATCTCATAAGGAAGAGAGATATTGAAGGCATCAAACTTATGATCTCATAAGGGAGAATATCAGTGAAAGTATATTCATTCTGATCGTGGAACTTTTGAGCAAGGGTTTGGACAAAGAGAGCTTGGTGATGCTGCTACATATGCATATATAGTTGTAAGCACGTTGCTTTGTTTTCATTAATATATATATGTGCTTGGCCTGTTTCCTTGAAGATTGTGTATACCTACATGAAATTGTCTTTAATGGATAGATCTAGTTTCAAACTAATCATGGTAGAATAGGAAGCATGCTTTGTCTTTGGTTGGATTGCAGGACTTGTTGAAGAGCTTGGGGATCAAAGCGCAACTTGGACTGGGTGAGGAAAAACATTGTAAAAAGGTACATATTATTCCTCTTTTCTATAGATTAGCTTAGCTAGGTTTAAAGGGATGTCAGTGATCAAAGTTAGAACCTTTCTATCTTGGTCTTAGTGGTCTAGGATCCAAGAGGGAATTCACCTGTCCGTAGGGGGATTTTCCTGTAATAGAAATTGGTGACTCCACTGGGGATCGCCATATATTTGTATTTCCTTGGTTTGTACCTACCATTTAACCATATTTTAGATGATTTTTATTGTTTGTTTATCACCCATTAGCTTTCTCCTAACTTCACTAGCAATTTCACCAATTTTTATGCATTCTGGGTGAGTTTTTTTTCATTTTTTGGCTCTTTTTCTGAGTTTCTGGGAGGACTAGTGCCCCCCCCCTAGGCCATACCAGAGTGCTGATCTCTGGCCAATTCTCCCATACAATGTTTTAGGGAGTGTTGAAACACTCTGTACCCTTGAGACATGGAGCACTAGTCTCTTTTTTGGGAGTTTATGCCTTCTTTTGCTCAGTCTTTTGCAGCCTGTTTTGCAGAGATATTTACCCAGAGTCCGTGGTTGGTTTGTGAAGTTATTTAGGTTGAGATTTGGTACTTATCACCCTTATTATCTTGATTGGAGCTTGAAACCTTTTTCAGAAATGTGAAATTACTTTTTCTAGTTGCTTGTTTTGTCGGGACAATTTTGAGTGATTCCTCTTTCTCGCTGTCTTTTCTTGGATTCTTCTCTGCATATTATTGTACTCTTTGAATGTGTGTCATTTTTTGAATCCTTGATTGTGTTCTTGTCAAAACAAGTTTCTACTTGTTTTCTTTCATACCTCACTGCCTTGAGTGGATGCTTTGTTTGTAGTCTTTTTGCTTCATGTCTTTTGCATCTGCATAGGACTCTTTATCCTGATTGAAAGTAGTAAAGAATCAAAGGATTTATATTCAATTTCTTTATACATTAGAATCAAACAAAGAATATAGATGCATTATTTCTTTTGGTTAGTGAAACTAGTTTACATTTGAAGTAGCGAAATTGCATTGTTTTTGGTATTTTTTAGTCTTAAAATCTTAAAAAAATTCCCCTCATGGCTGGGGGGGGGAATAATTGTGTATTGGTGTACAGTATCTTTGAATCATTTCTTGAATATCTTGACATTGATGAGTTTAATAAAAAATTTGGGACATTATGCATCTGGGAATGATAAATGTTTTCTCCCTATCGTAATATAGCTTTCATCGAAGTGAAATATTTTCATTCTCATTTCTTTGTATTGTTTAGAGTCAGTCAAAACATCATTTAGTCCACTCCATTTTCCTCTTGAGTAAACAATAGCCTTAAAATCAAGTGCTAAACTAATCAAACATTTTTACATTTTCTGTTAGCAAACCTACATTATCTTAAGGTGTAGGGCTTTGGAATAGGTTGAAAGGATAACTTTCCAAAGATGTTAAACAAACTTAGCATCTTGCGATAGGGAGAGAAAATCCAATTTTTGTATAATCTTTCTGGGATCCCCCTCTCACACAAGGGTTATGCACGAGGTCGTGTTTGGGAGATTTACATAGATTATCCCTCCGTGGTTCAAATGTTCATAGTAGTTAGATCGTATATTGGGGGTTCTTCTTGAGGATCAACTGTCTTCATTTGGTCTCAATGCTTCATGAACTCTGAATCCATTTGGGTTCCTCTGGAGTTCTACCGGTCCACTTGTCCTTAGTTCTCTTGAAGGATTTAAAACTTGTTATCCTACCCATACATTTGGATTAGACTGTTGAATGTACCTTCCCAGGGTTTGACTGCGAGTTGGTGACCTTAGTAGCCATGATCTTCAGGGTCTTACACAAGGTGATGGTGAAGGGAAGTCTCAATGTACCTAGAACATACCTTGGTCAAACTCACTCAGTCTCCTTGGAGGCTAAATACAAAATTACTGCGTGGAAGCCTGTACCAAGGCGTGAGTCCGTTAAGAAGGTCACCAACGTAACTGATCCACCCACTCTATCCCCGCCTCTTCCTATATTGATCTCGTGATGTTGGATTTCATCACCAACTAGTGTTTTCATTGTGGGAAGTTTTGTTTGATTGTTTGCTTCTTAGATTCATAGCGTGTGTTGTTTGTTTTACTTAGTGGACCTTAGGTCGAGTCAATGTTAATGGCATCAAATCCTGGGAGTACCAATGGAGGAACCCCTTGTCTTGGGGAACCTTTCACCTTTCCTTCTTTTGGAAACATTGGTCCTCCATACATTGCCCAATTGAGTCTTTCGGGACTCACCATCGAATTATCGGTTTGGTTGTTCCCCACTCTGGTGATCTCGATTCTTCCCATTGCTTCAGTTGCACCTAATGCTTCAGATGTAAGTACACCACCCACACATCAACCTCATGTCAAATTTTCACCTTCTTCACCCATTAAGTCTCCTTCCCTTTCTCCTTCTTCGCCTAGTGAAAGCTCTAAAGAAAGTAGCCAGGTTGATAAGAAGAAGAAGAAACATAACGAGAAGAAGAAGAATAACCTGAAAAGGACCAAGCCTCCAATCATATAAGATGTTGGATCCAAGTAACTAACTACTATTAATCATACTGGGAGTGTTGATGAGGTCGATAAGACTACAACGAAGAATCCGAAACCCAAATTCCCTTGCATTCTTTGTAAGCATGACCACTTTCTGAGGGATTTCCCTAGTCTTCCCAAGGTATTAGAAATGTGGTCCTCCATGTCATCGACCCCTACTAGACATGCTGGTGACACCTCGTCAAATAGTGATGTTAAGGTTGGTAAGAAGAAGACAACTGTCAAATTTCCTTGTATGTTATGCAAAGGTGATCATTACTCTCACTTTTTTCCTCGTATGGATGAGGATTCTTCTCTTTTGGAAAAGCTTCAAATTCCCATTGGTTATCATAAGATTTCCACCAACCCATCATTAGTTGATGGAATGGTCAATCCGGTTCCACCCTCGGTTAGTCTGGTTGATCAAATGGTCAATCTGTTAAGATTTAATCTATTATTAGAGTTCTTTGAATTTCACTAGATAACAATAGCATAAGATATGATCACTGAGAAATACACAATCACAAGAGACACATCATTTATCCTGGGAAACCTTCATGGGGGAGAAAACCCAACAAACATTTCTTATTATAGATAGACAATACAATTCCAACAGATAACTCAAACAAATACATAAAGTCCTCTCCCAAGAATGCGCCTCTCTCTCTCTCTCTTCTCCAACTGCAACTTCAAAAATTTCTTCTCAATGAACAAGTGAGTGTGTGTCTAAATGAGGCACTAGCTTCCTTATTTATACAACTCTGGCACATGTGGACAGAGGTGTCTCTTCACCGACAGGGCCGACTTCTTATTCTGGGTGGTTATAACCACCTTTAATATATTATGGAGCCCCTTTAATATACTCTGGGGCCAACTTCTTATTCCGCCTATTACAATTATGTTTTGACCAATCTGCAAAAGGGGATTTGGTCTTTTATAATAGCCAACATGATCAATATACAATAGGGGATTGATATAATGAATAATACAACAATAATAATTAGAATACACTTTGTAGTTACATTATTTCAAAACTCCCCCTTAATAAGAAGGGTACTACAACAACATCAGGCGAGAGAGAGGACAACATCATCAACAACATCAGGTGGGTGAGAGGACAACATCATCAATATCATCTTGGAACACTATCTGGCATATCTATAAATCATCTGAAGTTTTTCTCATCATCAATAACAACATAAGGCTCATACAACATCAAAAGAAGAAATATCACAACACAAACGCTGGAAACACATCATCACAACATGCAGTTGGAAACATAACACGAGGATGAAAACACATCATCACAACACGAGGCTGGCACATCATCACAAATATTAAGCTGACACATCATCACAACAATTAAGTTGGCACACCACAAAAATTAAGTTGGAATCACAACACTAGACTGGATTTACGTCACAACAATTAAGCTGGAAGCACAGTACTAGGCTGGCATATCTCAACACAACAATTAAGATGGAAGCACAGTACTAGATTGGCTTTATGCCACAACCATTAAGCTGGAAGCACAGTACTAGGCTGGCATATCTCAACACAACAATTAAGTTGGAAGCACAGTAATAGACTGGCTTTACGTCACAACAATTAAGTTGGAAGCACCGTACTAGGTTGGCATATCTCAACAAAAAAATTAAACTGGAAGCACAGTACTATACTAGCTTTACGTCATAGCAATTAAGCTAGAAGCACAGTACTAGGATGGCATATCTCAACACAACAATTAAGATGGAAGCACAATACTAGACTGGCTTTACGTCACATCATTTACGCTGGAAGCATAGTACTAGGCTGGCATATCTCAACACAACACTACTCCCCCTTTAGAGGGAGGTCCTTTCGGACTATACCAAGCTTATCTCGAAAGTGATCAAAATTTACACGAGATAGAGGCTTGGTCAACACATCGACAACCTGTTCATTCATGCTAATATATTGGAGCTTTATGGCTCCTCTTTGCACCATGTCACAGATGTAATGATATCAGATCTCTATGTGCTTCGACTTGTCATGAAATACAAGATTCTCTGTCATCTTTATGTAGCTCTGGTTGTCACATAGGATCGTGTTTGCTTCCATCTCTAGGTCAAATAGACCAGTCAACAACTTTCAATTCCATATAGATTTGCAGTTGGAAGAACACGTAACAAATTTATTATGCTTCCACTGTATTGAGAGCAATGCTGGATTTCTTCCTACTCTTCAATGAGATCATGGCTGATCCCAAACTGAAACAACATCCTGAAGTTCTCTTCTTGTCAGAGACACTTCCAGCCCAATAAGAATCAGTGCACCCACTCAGTGTGAAATTATGATCTCCATCATAACTGTGACCATAATCTAATGTACCCTTAAGGTACCTCATCACATGTTTTGCAAAAACTAGGTGAACATGTCTGGTTTCTACCATAAAATGACTCAAAGTGTTCATGACAAAACAAATATTTGGTCTTGTGTTCATCAGATACATCAACAATCCAATGATTTGTCTATACAACATGACATCAAGCATTTTGACGAAGTGTTGACTAGAAGCTTCAGCTTTGTTTCCATGGGTGTATTCATGGAATTGCACTCCAACATATCAAATCTCTTCAATATTTCAATTGCATACTTCCCTTGGTTAAGGAATATTCTCTCTAGGCTCTACCATACCTCAAAACCTAAGAAATAATGCATTAGGCCAAGGTCTTTCATCTCAAATTATGAAGCGAGCTTCTTCTTACATTTGGTGATGAGATTTTATTCTCCAATTAAGAATAAGTCATTCACATAAAACAACAATATCATCATCTCATCATTCATAACCTTGAAGTAAAGGTTAGAATCAACTTTACTCATGGTAAAGCCCAAGCTCGTCAAGAAACTATCAATTCTTCCATACCAAGCTCTAGGAGATTTCTTCAACACGTACAGAGCTTCCTTCAACTGGTAGACATGATTCTTTCTATCTTCAATATTTAAATCAAAGTTTCTCATTACATTGTACCAATCTGGTACACTTTCTTAGTGACAACTCAATCTGCATAAACATGTGTTAGCTCTATGTGATTTCTGTAAGGCACTATCTGTCTCACTGTCTGGGAGTATGTCCTCTACTCTTTCTACAACTGTTCCTTCTGGAATCTGGGACTCTGCACCTGCATCTGTTCTGAGGCTGAGGATGACTGCTTCATTCTCACTGTGGCTACTAATATCTGAGAGTAAATCCTCTTATTTTATCATGGAAACAGTTTCATCTGAAACTGAGAGTGGCTCAATAAATGATACTGAGGATATATCTTCTTCTTTCATGGGGGTAATACTATCATAGTCATGTCTCCATGACCCAATTGATGTACTGCACCATCTGCCACTCAATTTTAAATATGGGGATTGTGCCCCTTGCATCTCATACTATATATGAATCATGGTTGTTCTGGTTGTCTTCATAATTACTGGAACTATTTCTTCAATAAGTGTCTCATCATAGTATTCTCCCTTTTGCTAGGAGAATCCTCTGGACATACATCAGGCTTTGTACATATGCAACACGTTTGATCTGTATAGATCAATATTGGAAGTCAATACTGAATTCTCTTCTCACGGAAGAATCCACATCCTAGTCTTTCTGACTGGATTCCTTCTTTGTCACTGAAACAAGGTAATCTTCCCAGAAGATTTCATATATCCTATGTTAATTTTTCAAAACCCCAACCCAGTTTCAATCTCGCTGATTTTTTAGCCAAATTTAAATGCCGAAACTCCAGTTTCAACATTGTCTCAGCACTGTTTCAGCATATGTCACAACGGTGTTTCAACATATGTTACAACACTGTTTCAGCATATGTCACAGCGGTGTTTCAGCATATGTTACAACACTGCTTCAGCATATGTCACAATGGTGTTTCAACATATGTTACAACACTGTTTCAGCATATAAAAACTTAACAAAAAATAAACTTTAGAACTGAAACATGAGGATTCTGAACATCGTTTTCAACGCAGAAATAAAATATCAGCAATATGCAAAACTTAGAAAATATAGACACAAAGATATTCGGTCTAACTTCGACCCTGGAAAAACCCACAAGGGGAAAACCAGTGAGAGAGGGCTTTGTATTATTTATGAGCTTTTGAGAAATTCTTTTACAGCATATTCATCTTCGGATATTTACACAAACTTATCTGGACATTCCTGTAGCTTTTCTCCTCGATTTCTGAACCAAAAATCCGTACAACTGTACGATTGTCCCAATAATTAATGTTGTACGGACTGTCTCAAAATTCGTGCCAAAACTCTGCCAAGACTCAATTTCTATGCCACTAAATGCTATTCGGTAGCCTTGGAATGCATGGAAATACTCCTAGAAATTGCAGCTGCTGCCTCTTTTCTTCAGCTCGACCTCTCTCTTGTTCTCTCAACAAGAATGCTTGAACTCCTCTTGTTCTCTCAACAAGAATGCTTCAACTTCCCCAAGAATGGGTGCGCCCTCTTACCCAAGTCGACCTCATGAGGGAAGGTGAGGGGTTTTCTAATCTAACGGTTGATATTAGATCA
>JZKD02S2081259.1:961488-985606 GCA_000966675.3 Picea glauca
GTTTCTGGGGTTATTGGGCAATATGCAAAATGCCAAGATAAGTTTGACTCTGAACAAGCTAAACAGAGTACTCTGCGATTTGAGGAGGAATCTCTACAGCTGGACCTTTCCTTGATAGAATAGTTGGCGTCCTCTGCCACTTCATAAATCCGTGCATGTGTAACGCAGGGGGGGAACCATTTGTTTGAATCATTGAAACAATTGGCATCAAGCATTTAAATTCGTGCATAACGCAAGGAAGAAGATCGTGGCATGATTGACTGGGTAAAACGTGTCTCATCCTCCGGCAATATTCTTAAAACCATTTTATAACTTTTAGGGCGCAAAGCCACACATGGGCGGAGATCTGAAACGTTATGTAAAGAAACGCTATGCTCGAGAAAGACAGAAAGGATGTACATAAATGAGGCAGAAAAATGTGTAGAAGGGATCGAAAACGCTACTATGCTTGAGATATGATGGGGGGGAATAGCTGATACAAAGAACACAACTTGGAGGAATGTAATCGTTTTGAGTAGATGAAATAGAACAAGAACGCATTATCTTATTTTAGTCTTCTGTATTTTTATTAATTATGAAGCTTGTCTATGGATTAATGGTTAACTATCAATGCAACTTGGATAGGAAGGGCCCCCTGCCCAGGATTGCAATGCATCTTCAGTTATAATAGAAAGATGGTTGTTGGTTCTTTTTCTCAGAAACTGTGTTTAATTTCTAGCAGTTTAATTTCAATCCTGTTCATGAGTTGTAATGGTTCAGTTCACTTGGCATAAGAGTAGAAGAAACTTAATTATTTTCAACCATCGATTTCATCTTTCAGTTTTCATGTTCAAACTGCTTAACATTCAGGAACTAGCCAGGATGCCTCATGAGATAGAGAAGTTTCCCTTGATTAGAGTAGAGGGTTTTGATTAGAGTAGAGGGTTTATCTTTTACATGCATATACAGAACAATACCGGTTAGTACAGAGTAGTGAAAACGAGTGCAGAACAGAGTAGAGTACAGTAGCTTCTTTCAACAAGTTTCTTTTAACAGTTCAGGGATTAGTTTGGAATTCTTTAAACCCCCTCTCCAGCCCTACATTTCCTGTGCTGGTTCCTCTAAGTCTACCTTCCTGGGTTGACAATTAAATGTTGATTTACATGGTATATCTGCAGCTCGACAGGGATCAGATCTCAACTTGGACTGGGCGAGGGAAAACATCGTAAAAAAGTACATCTTCTTCCTCTTCTCTATAGTTTAGCTTAGATAGGTTTAAAGGGATGTTAGTGATCAAAGTTAGCACCTTTTTGTCTTGGTCTTAGTGGTATAGGATCCAAGAGGAAAATCACCTGTCCGCGGGGGGATTTTCCTGTAACAGCCACATACATAGATGTCATGGATATTGTAGTACCGACTGTATATGTGTATTGAGGGTATTAGCCCCAATTTTGTACTATAAACACCATATTTTTTGAAATATATAAAAATGGATCTTCGACTTTACTTATATTTTACAATGTGTACATTGATGAGATGGTTTTCTTTGCTTTAGTTATGTGACAAATGCCAATCTAAAACAAAATTAGCATAAGCATCAGATACATGATTATAACTCCTAGGAATGTGATAATATGTATTAAAATCAAACTGTCGTTCTAAAAGATGTACCTGTAGGAATCGTCGGATTAAAGTAGGATCACGCATGCGGTAACTACCGTTCAACTGACATACTACTAACTAGGAATATAGGTGAACCTATAGAGAGCGAATACCCTATGAGAGAGCATCACACAAAAGTTATATAATGATGCTATATTCAACCACATTATTCATTGATGGCCCTAGGCATATGCCACCTGAAGACACCAGTAGACCCTCGGGTGAGTAAACCACCCTAGCGGTGGAAGCCAAGTTCCGTGTATGATGACTGGCTCCATCTACGAATCCTAGGTAGATCGAAGACTCCGTTGACATCTACCAACGAAGGGAAAACTCGATAAGAAAGATGAAGATGAAAAGAAAGGGAATATATATATATATATATATATATATACACTAAATTACATTAGTATACAAAGAGTTCCGCCCAATCTTGGGGCTCAAGCGTAACATATTTTCAAGTAGAGCTCATTTTTGGGCTCGGCCAACATATTCCATTCATAATATTCTAACTCATAGGCTCCTTTTTCTAAGACATGTCACATGATGTAAGGACCGTGCCACATGGGTTTAAACTTGCCTACCCCCAGTGGTTCTTTGGATTGATCATACAAGAGGACCAAGTCACCCTCAATGTACAACCAAGGACAGACAAACTTATCATACTAGACCTTGACACGTCTTTTGTTCGCCTCGATAGCCGTAGAGGCATCTCGACACTACTCGCCAAGATTGTCTAGGTGCACAAGGCATCACTTGAGATCAAAAGTGTCAGGTAGGAGAGCGACTGCCAACTTAATAGAAGGGATTTCACATTCAATAGGTAAAATCGACTCCACACCGTGTACTAACCAGAAAGGGGAAAACCTGGTGGTAGTCTTGACCAATGTTTGATATGTCTAGAGTGTGGCATATAGCGTAATGTGCTAGTGAGACTTACTCTTGTTGAAAGGTTTTTGCAAAATGGTCTTGAGAGACTTGTTGACGACCTCTAATTATCCATTTTACTGGGGGTAATAATGGGATGAATGACCATGTCTAAACCATAGCTTAGATGCTAGTTCTTTCATCATTTCGTTATGAAAGTGACTACCATGATCAGTGACAATATCACTCGAGATACCGAACCAGGCGATAATTTGATTGAACATGAAGAAGGGTGAAGTCTTCCCATCAGATTTAACTGTAGTCCTAGCCTCAACCCACTTAGTAAAGTAGTCGATGACCACGATAATGTGTTGATGCCCCCCAATTGAAGTTGGTTTGCAATCCACGAAGTCCACCCCCCGCTTGGTGAAGGTACCGATGGTAATGACTGGGTGAAGAGGGGTTGGATGCAAGCGCATTTTCCAAGTGAACACCTAGAAGGGGTGCCACTTCTTAACCACTTCAATACAATCTTTAAAGATAGTAGGCCAGAAATAATTGACTCGCAAAAGTTTTTGGGCTGTCACAAGCCCAGATAGATGACCACCACAAGCCCCATTGTGGCAATCATTTAGGACTGACTTGGCCTCTCTGTGAGTTAAACAACGATGTCAGATACTTTCTATGCCTTGGAAATACAAAGTGTCACCGATGATAATATATTTCTTAGCTTGGTATCTTACACACCGTCGGTCATTTCGCAAGAGATGCTGAGGGAACTTCAAAGTTTGAAGATAGAGAACGATGTCTCCATACTAGGGGTCAGACGATGAGACAAGGAAAATGTGTTCATCCACAAACGAATCAACATGGATAGCATCCTCATCTAATCATGGGAATTTGGATATTAAATTTGTGAAGACTACTGATTTCTTGGACTTCGCAGAAGCGAAATGGAGATCAAATTCTTGTAAAATGACAATCCATTTATTATATTCCCCCCCGTATGATACGTCTGGTAAGTACGTCTTGAAATGGATTGACATTGGAAACCACAGTAGTATTGCAAAGTAATATATAATGACCAAACGTTGGACTGTGTGAACGACAACCAAAGCTATCTTTCCAACGTGAGAATAATTAAGGTCAGGACCGACTAACTTTTGACTAAGATAGTAGATGATGTGCTCGCAGAGCTCATCATCCTCCTGAACCAAAACCATGCCAATCTTCTCCTTAGAAGCGACGATATAAATCAAGTAATCGCTACTGTAGTCAGGAGACTTCAACAGAGGTGCCAATACCAAGGCTTTCTTAAAAGCATCGAAAGACTCTCGGGCTCCCTCATCTCAGATAAAAGTGGTGTCCTTTTTCAAAAGACACATGAAACCCTTAGTGATATTGGCATAATTTACTATAAATTGATGAAGAAAGTTATCTTTCCCCTGTAAACCTTGAAGTTGTCTAATCATGCGTGGGGGAGGCAATTGAAGTATTGCCTCAACCTTTAGTGGATATACCATGATCCCGGTCTCAAAAACTAGAAATCCCAAAATACGACCAGACCTAATGCAAAATATGCACTTATGAGGGTTTAACCGGATACTATAGTAACAACATCTTTCGAAAACAATCCAAAGGTGTGAAGAGTGATCCGCTCTCTTGCAAGAGTGAGCAGCAAGATCATCAAGGTAAGCTTTGAATATGTGCTTAAGATCACGAAAAGAGAAAGTCATGGCACGTTGGAAGGTTGCTCTGGCGTTTTTAAGGCCGAAAGGCATTTTATGGTATGCGAAAGTACCCCAAAGACAATTTTTTTTTGTCTTGTGTTGATCCTTAGGTTTAATTTGAATTTGGTTATACCCTGAAAATCTGTCCATAAAATAAAATACTTTGCTTCCTGCGCACTTGTCGAGAATCTGATTGATGAAAGGTGTGGTGAAGTTATCTTTAGGACAGGCCTTGTTCAGGTCACAAAATTCCATACATAAATGGATAATTCCTTTCTTATTATTCATAGGAATGGGATTGGATACCCATTCTATCAAGGGAACCAGGTAGATGAAGAAAACATTAAGTAGCTTCTCCACCTCTGCCTTAATTGATCTGGATTATTTTCGGCACGAAATGAGATCGGAGATATAATAAAGAAATGCACAGAGATATCACAGATATTCAATAATATAACATAATTGTATTAGGGATGCAACCATAAACACAGATATACAGTAATACACAATTTCTATTAATGAAAGAAATGTACAGAGACTGTAAAAATACAGAGTGAAATACTCGCTAGAATGGTGGCAGCTTATCTCTGAAGAGAGATGTGACCGCTACTCGCATTCACAAGAAGATGGTTACAATGAGGCTCTCAAGGAATTTTTACAATAAAAAGGAATGCCAAAAACCCTAGACATCCAAAAAACTAACCCTAGGAGATGAAGCACCAAAAGTCATGTGGGCCCGGTTTGGGTAAGTGAGTACATCAACTTCCCGGGGTCATAACTTTTGCATACGATCTCTGTTTTAGGCGTGTGATAACTCGTTGGAAAGGTATCATTGAGGAGATTCATTTTGGGGGCTCAATTTTCCTTTGGATATCATTGAGAACCTCGATATCGAAAAACCTTCATTTGGGCCCTCAAAATGGCCCCTTAAGTTAAAACCTGCTAAAAATAGTAAATTGCCAAAATTGCCAGAAAACTATTTTGAGCCAGTTGAAAAAGGTGGGTGGCCACCGATATCCACCTAGATCATTAATAATAGGGGCCTTCTGGGGATTTACATCTCTAGGATGTTTTCAAACAGGTTTAGCATCCAGATAAGTTCTAATCTCATGTTTGAAAATACAAGGGTCGATTCCTAGAATCTCTTCATATGACCAAGCGAATACATCTCAAAATTCCTTGAAGAGTTCAGTGTAGATCAGGATTTCTTCTAGCGAAGAATCCACACCGATATTTACGTTTTCAATCTTTCCAGGGGTACCAGAGATAACTATCGTGATGGTAGGAGAAATACTCACCATATTTCCTTCGACATAAATGTCGTGAGTATCAAGTGGAACTATGACGTTGCCGACTATCTCACTCAAAGTAGATCGAAAGTCATCCTGTCCGATTCTTTCAAGATTTGGGAGAAAATAAGAGAGGTGATGCATATCATCCCAAGGTTTGTCGGAACCATTCATGTCTTCAATGATAGCTTCATCCGAAGCAAAAGTTTCATCGTGACAATCATGTGAACAAGACAACAAAGTGTCCCACATGGGCCTAAGAATGGGATCCTCCTCGTCTGTCAGCGAGGTAACATGATCAGGATCGACGAAAGATTCAAGAACAACTTGATACACAATATCCACTGCTGATAGTGGCATCGCCATTCCAGCATGTAACTGACCTTCACAAGACGAAGTCGGGGAAGGTAAGGTCCACAAATCACTAAAATAGGAAGTGCGGAAAGGAATGAGCCTACTGGACATGGCATAAATGTGGTGAATCGGTGTCGTGAAGTCAAAAGTACCCATTAGGGAAGAATACATTCCGACACCAATATTATTAGCTATCGACTGATAATTTTTGATCACAGGGATAGCGGTCCAATAGATGCATTGGGACTAGAGTACACAAAGGATAACTGGTCGATCATCACGATCTTCCCTTCATGAGGAAACCAAAGAGTAAGAAAGAAAAATGATACAATGAAGACCATAACATAGGTCCAATTGCGTCCTAGTAACAAGTTATAATCAAGAGGTGCATCAACTACCTCGACCTCCACCTCTACTATCTTCCAACCTAACTGGACTGGAAAGGTAGGAAGAATACCTTGAGGGAGAAAGGAATGACCATCAAAAGAAGTCAACATGTTCGATGACTTGGAAAGAGTCGGAGAACCGAGAGATTTCCAACATATCAGTGACATCACACATGTAGCAACACCTTCATCAACAACTGCATGTTTGATGGTATAATTTGAGTAATCAATGTGGATTTAGAAATCCACATGGTAAGGAAAGCGAGGCTTCACATCTGTGATGTCAAACTTGTTAACTTTTGAGCCATTGGTTTCTAGAGCTCCTAAAGTAGATAGTAAGGCATTCCTCCATGAAGGACACATCTGGAGTACCTCCAAATCTAACATCGCACAAGGGGATTGACCCAGGTCCTCAACAATAGAGTAGTTTTGGGCGACTCTAGCATTTGGATTGTGGGTAGAGTGCTTGAGTACTCCTTTCATAATATGAGGCGGTCGCTCTGGTTTTCAATATGTAAATTCATCTCCAGAGGAGGAGGAGATTCTAGACCAGGAATAGCCTGTGAAGAGATATAATCTTGAGATCAAGTGGCTACATTAATTTCCGCATTGACCATATTGATACACAAACGGTCGTCGTCTTGCAATTATGGGTTTTGACTCCCACCAGCCTCATTTCCATCATTTGAGGAGCTCGAGGCCATGTGCTCGTTATGTGGAAAAGGATTCGTCAGCACGATGGGTGGTAGAGATAATAACCTCACAACTTTTACATGTTTGGGGCATAAATGGGTAAGGTTATCATATGTGCAAAGATTATAGGGAAACTTTACCTTACGTCTTTCTCGTTTTCCTTCTCCATCATTATTATTCGTCTTCTCATTATTACCATTGTCCTTAGGTTTATTACCATTTTTCCCACCCTTATTATTATTACATCCTTTCTTCTTATTCCCGCCTAGTTGTTGGTTACCATTTGGGTTGGATGATGATTGAATGAAAATTACATCCACTGAATGAGTGGCATTGGAAGACACAGACGAAGCTGGTCCTCCTGCAGACTCATTTAGAGACAACTCTTTCAAATGACTTGTCACCGATTTTGTGGATCTTATATTGGTGGAGCCTACAATGCCATCGACATGAGGTCCGGGATTTTGTCTAGGGTCATACATTGACCGCGGTGTGTCCAGAAGAATGTGGTATAACATCCCAGAATGAGCGTAAATCAGATCTAACTATTGGGCTTTAAAAATCGCTTCTTCCTCATTGGTAACCTCAGTAGTAGAAACATCCTTTGAGATAGGAGGGTGAAAATACTTAAGTAACCATTCTAAAAGAAAGGCCAGGGGTATGGGCGTCTTAATCAACCTCTTCCGTCTATGCCACTCCTAGATATGACCAAATATATGAGTGTTTGTGTCTTGGCGTAAAGTCGATAGAAGTTCTAGGCCAACATCGTAATAAATTAGCAATTGGAAGTGGTTAAGGAAGGCCAACACCAACTGACTAAAGGTCCCATATTCCCCCCTAGTTAGTGCGATATACCATTTCATAACAACTCTGATGAGGGTGCGTTGAAATAATCTTAACCGAATATAATCATCATTAAGGGAATTCAAGGAGCACCATAGGTGAAAGGTAGTAATGTGATCACTAGGATCCTCACCATTCTTACCTTCGAAATTTGGAATGTTTGAAGGAATATTGGTAGGGATGGGGGGCCATGTAGGATCATGACTCATAGGGCCACTCATCAATTTAGACAAGTTTGGCAGATTAAGCGTGGCCAGAAAAGGGAGACGAGGTTGTAGCATCTGGCCCCAAGCTCCCAGGAAAGATTGTTCTTGAGGAATTGCAACCTGTTGATGATTGAAAACATCAACGTAATTTCACCCACAAAGTGTTGCTAAAGCCTATTATTATATAAGACTAAATAATGCTAGTAGGTGGGACCCCTTGAACTTTTGAAGATCAGATTTGTTCATTTTCAATGTTATGATGATGTGCTACAAAGGTTCACATGGTTGATGATAATATGGTTGTCATTGATATGAGTTAAGCTTTGGGATGTTGTTCCTTCATGATAATACAACCTGCTATTCATTTATCGTATTCGTTCTTCTCTCACCTGCATACCAAATATGTTAGTGAAAATTGCAGAAAGGCATTTTGAGGAAAAGAAAAATAGTATATCTAATGCAAAAGTGACCTAGCTCTGCAATACTACATGCATAAAGTGTTTGTTGATTATTGTTAGACCTTATATAACAAGGAAATGGCTATTAAAAAAATGTTAAATTACATTTATATATATATGCATATGGTGGATATTTTGGTGGCACATTTTGGCAAAGTGATAATACAATAATTATGCTATGGTTCGTATTGATGTTGATCACGCTAGGGGTGATGATTCTATACATGATCATTTAGATTCTATAGTGGTCAAGCAATTTATTTGAGTTATATTGGGGATATGAACATGGGTGATGCACTTGGCAAGGTAACCACACGAATGGTTGAAATGTTATGTGGAACTTGGATTATGCTATGTTTTAAATGGTTGATATTCTTGATGCATGGGTTGATTAATGGTGTTAATGGGGCCTCGTTGGCATGTACTATGGAGTAAATCAGATATGCGTGGAGGTGACGTGCATTTACTGCGCATCACCTTTACCCTTCCTGTTGGTCGCCACACTAATCAGACTATTGTTTGATCTGGATGTTGTGTTCAGGCTTCGGATTTTTAGCAGGGTGAAACTGCTCGACCACCTCCTGTCTTAAGGTTTTCGATTAACATGTATGTATCTTTTTTCCATTCTTGACTTCACTTTGGTTATGAAATGTTTTTGGCTCAGTTGTATGGGTTTTTGTTTGTCTTGATTACTACAATTGTGTGGAATTTTGGTTTTGAATGGAAAATGGATGGTTCTTCTTATAATTGTTTGAGTTCATCGGAGTTGGTGGTCTTCCTGGGTGATATCTTTTGTTACCACCACATTTGTTAAAAGGGTTTTTAAAATCATGGTTGAATGGTTGTTTTCGCAATTCTTGGGTTTAACTATAGCTTTGTTTTCTTGTTCGTCCCTGTTAAGAACTATCTCCCGTTCACAAGCGTCATAGTCCTCCTTGTGTGTACGCCTTTAGCCTCAAAGTTTCACTATGGTTGGTGCCTTTCCTCCTGTGATGGCTACTGTGAAAGCCCTTAACCCTCTAGACTGGAGCCACATAGGGAGTTTGTCGAGCCTGTTAAATTGTGCCCGATTATTGTGGTCTATTACTTCGAATGCGGGCTCACCCGTTGGTCATATAGCGGTCGTGTTGGTATATATTTTCATCACTGCCTTTGCAATAATAGTATGAGATTTACATTGCAATTTGCACTTCTAAAAATTCACAGTTACCAGCCTGATGTCAAAGAACTCAATTGTTTTAATGGAAGGGCCTCTTCTCGTTTCGATTGGGTGCGTGGGTATACATTGTTACCACGACTTGTTCGGTTGATTGGTTTTTCCTTACTATAGTGGAGAATTGTTGGTTAATGTAAAATCACTAGTATTTTTGCTTATGATGTTTTGGATAATGGCTGGCATTGATTACAAGGGTTTGGTGTTGTTCACACATGTCACGTCATGTAGATGATGTTTTGCAAAGTAAATTATTGGACTGGATATTCCTACTGCATCTTTTGTCGTTGGTAGAATAGGTTTGAATATGTGCGGCCTGGTCACTCATATGCGACTTAATAAATAGCCTAGAATGATGTTTTGAGTTATGTCATGGTCATATGTTGTTGTGTGATTACTGGAAATATTACACTAGGTCTCTCTTAGTTGTGCACCGTGTGTAGTACAGATGACTTGTTTTTATGCTCAGTGATATCCACTGAATTTCAAGTGCGTAATTTATTGCAATTGATCACTGCTAATGACAGTCATGTTGGATATTTGGCTCGGATTTTAAGTCACATTGATATGTTTTGTTTTACAATGGCATGGTTACATGGTTTCAAAAATTTACTTCTGCATAGCCTGTGTCTAAATGATGACTGTTGGTTGTATATTCAATTGCCTTTTCAGGCGTGGCATGTGAGGTTTTGATTATTTTGATCTTCTACTGCGTATATCATTACAGATATTGTTTGGATCTATTACATAAGTAGTGGCTTCATTATTAGTTTTTGGGAAAGACTACTTTCAAATATAGATGTGGATTGGGGAAATGTATGGCAATGGTGGATGTTAATGATTACAGATTGAGCACTATGTTGACTATTATTAAATGCAAAATGTGTGAATAAAGGGAACACAACCTCTTACAAATTGTGTGAAATACTTCTGTTTTGTAATGGAACTGTGTTGGATATTAATGGATAGTGAAATTAAGCAAATACAAAAGAATTATTACTCAATCATCTGATGGTTGGTTGATGCATATTTTTATTATTGCAAAAGACATTATGAATTGCTTGATTAATATCTTGAACAATAAACATTCCCCCTCCTCTCATTATCTTATTTTTCCGCTAATTACAACCCCCTCACATATCCTAGATTCATTTTGTTCACTCCCTGTTCTGATATTGATTAAAACTGAGAGAATTTCTATGTTAAGTGGATGAAGTGGCAGTGTATTGAGTGGATTGTAGTAAGGTTTTTTTGGATTGATTTATAGTTGATTGTTGTTTTTGAGTCTCTATTTTGACACAATATAATTCCCTATCTTACCCTATATCTAAGTTTTCTTTGCCTCTGTTATAAACCTATACTGGACTACTCCCTTCCAAAATACATGCCTAATATCTATGTCATGTCTACAAGAGGTAATTGATGATTTAGAGCATGTTTGCTTAACTTTCTTAAATTAATTCGATTGAAAGTGTTTTATTTTGTACAATACTAATAATTTCATTTATGAGCAGTCTATCCGACACTACTAGATACCGTGTAATCTGGTACCGAATCCATTCCAGTACTCAAGACAAATTTAATCCAGTACCAAACCCATTCCGGTACCAAGACGTGTGCTATTCCGGTACTACATGCTCTGCTCTATTACAGTACTAGACTCGCGACTGTGTGCAATCCGGTACCAGAACCTCTGTTTCCAGAATGCACCGGTTGGACCAGAATAATGGTGAATATTTCGAGAAGACAGTTGGATAGAAGTGCCCAAGTCAATTTTCCAGTTGCAAGAGACTCCATCTCTCATGCACTTCGTGTCATGAGGATGGAGTCGATTCCTAAAAATTCGATGTAAATCCTAAATGAGAAATTTCTCAAACTATTTAATGTTTATCCATAGATATAGATAGTATCAACTTACCTTATATAAGGAATGTTGTATAGATGATAAAGGATATAGATAAAAACGAATGTAAAATTATGTTGCAAGAACCAGACAATACTTATCATTGTCGTGTATGGAGTGAAAGACTATTGATCCAATTTACCAGTTGAATTAATACAGAAAATCTTTCATGTCGATTCTCGGATGTGAGTGAAAAGTTTTAGTCTGTTATCTCCTTAAGAGGTTCCTAGTTGGTTCGGCAAGGGCCCACCGCCCCAACTAAGTTAAACCTCCTTGTATACGTTCTGTGTGTTTGTGTGGATAGTTTACAACAGTGTGTCTGTGAATGATCTTTATTCCATTTTCTGGATTGAGCATTGAGTTAATCATTTTTGGAATGGTGTGAATAAGCAAGTGTTAGCTCGAATAGGCATTTCATTCTCAGATGTTGTAGGTAGTTGTTTCCTAATTTGAAGTGTGGAACTGATATTTTGAGTTTATGATTGTAATAGACCTAGTATCGCAAGGGACCAGGAGACTTTATATTTCATCTTTATGTGCTGTAATAAAGTCTTTCAAATGATATTGAACCTCCCTTGTGCTGGTTTGATTGAATTACATGAGGTTGAAGTTGGGTTTTGTTTCAAGAATGTTTGGAATTGATTGTTTTAAGTTCTACAGGAGACAAGCTTCTTAAAGTTCATCTTTCCAATTCAAGCTCCTGAAATGAACATACTTGTTTCTCTAGGACTATGTCTCTTTGATTGACTGATTTTTTAAGTTTCATTATTAGTTTTCTCTTCTAGGTTCAAAGAATATTTTGGAGTATTTATAAATCTTAGAAATAGGATTTTTATGTTATTAATTATTTCCTATATGCAACAGACTTAGGTAGGTTAATTGTTCTCGACACATATGGTGTAATGACTCTTTCGATTATGAATCCCAGATTGAGATTTAAATGAGTGTGAGATATACATTGAACATATTGACGCACCAACATTTTGGTGCCATTGCCAGGGAGTTGTAAATGGTAATAGGTAGCATATTTTTATTTTTGATTTGATGAAGAATTGGATTGGATTTGAGGATAATCTGAGGGTGGGGAGAAGACGGTAAGATGAAAGGTAAGAACCTACGCATCCACTTTGGTGGGGTTAATCCAAAGTCAGATTGTCCTCCTACCTCTAATTAGGAATCTGCATTTTCATTTACTTCATTTTTTATGAGTAGGTACCGAGATAATAAAGGTAGATTTATTGCTCCTAAAATCTCAGAAAAACTAGAAAAACAAACAACAAAGAACCCCCCCCTAATAATTCATCAAAAACTCGTGCAGGAAAAATTCTTAGAGGAAAGACCTCAAAGGAAACAATTGCAACAACAACAAAAGGCACTAGATCTGAAGCCACTATTCATATTAAAGACATAAGGCAACAAGAAAGGGAGGAAGCACTGGCGACCCCATCCAAAGGAGAAAATGGAAAAGAAGTGGTAATAGAAGAGGATGCATTTGCTGTTGGAAGGCCACACAAAACCTTGGAACCACCAGAGATACCAGGTAACCCAGTAGTGGAACCATCACTCAGTGGAGAGAATTCACCACCTCCCTACAGATTGCTTGGAAACATGGCAAAAGAAGAGGGAAATGTAGCCAATGAAACAGAGACATTTGGGTTCCCCATACTGGATATGGCTAAAGACGTTTCTATGAAGAACATTCCATTATCTTCACTTCCTCATTTCTGATGTATGTCGACAGAAGACCCTGGCTCATTTTTATTTGAATTTGACATATTGTGTAGGAGCTATAACTACACAAATAATGCTAAAAAATTAAAACTTTTCCCAACCACCTAAAAGATTCGGCACTGCGGTGGTTCATGAGCTTATGGGAACACACAATTTTGTCTTGGGATGGTATGAAGGAGACCTTCCTCCAGAAATGCCAAGATTACTGCAGACCTAGGGATGCTAGGAAAGATATATTCAAAAAGCAACAATCGAAAGAGGAAAGCTTAGAAGACTACCTAGAAAGGTTCTTATACTATTACCAAAAGACTAAGTAGTTTTCCTTAGATATAGCTACAGTTAGGACTGTCTTTCTAAAAGGTGTGAGGGACGATTGCATTGAAGTGTTAAACCTCATGAGTTCTGGGGACATATAACAAAAACCATTTGCAGACATAGCGGAGTATTGTAAAAGATACTCTTGCAGTCAAGCTAAAATGGGGAAAAGTATAAGGGACCCTACCAACAGAATTGCTAAACCCACATCCGGAGGTGTCATGAGGATTGAACTAGGAAATCTATTGGAAAAATTTAAAACAGATATCCTACACACCATCAGTTCCCAACTAGAAACCATGAAAATTAAAAGAAAACAAGAGGAAGAAAATGTCACGTTAGCAATTTTCTGTCATCAGTGTAGGAGGAAACACCCTGAAAAGGAATGCCCCCTCAATGTTATAGAAATCTGTGGTATTTTCATAGAGGACCATCCTACTAATGAATTCCCTTCTCTTCCCATACTTAAGGCCATGTTCAAGGGAGGAGGAGAACCTAAGACATCCTACCCCCCTAGGAGACCATGGAGACAACAAAACCCTAGCATATTTTCCGACCCAATTACACAATACCACCAACAGCAATGGGTACCCCCCATGTCTTATCCTCAGTGGTCAACACAAACCCAACCTTGGAAACAGGGGTGGAGAGGACCTATATATGGAAATGCCCCCTTTCAACCAACAAATTTTCCCACCTATCCACAATATCCTTCAAATATTTCACAATTGCTCCCATGATTTAACCCCCATGCTCTTCTTCCACCCCCACAACCACAACAACCACTTGTGCTACCCATGAATCCAAATATGCAGCAACTGATGCAAGCTGCACCCATCCAAAGCCCTCCTCAACCTACTCCTATTCTTGCACAACCTATCCCTAACCCAAATAACAGACCGACAAAACCTATACAAAACATTGAAGTACAAACCTTTTCTACATATGTAATAACGCCAACTCCATTTAATGGAATTGAATTAAGATTAGGAAGGATTGTAAAAAAAACAAATCCCACTATGGTTATTGAAGAGGAACAAGTGCATAAACACACAAACCAAGAAGAACAAATAGATGTCCAAATGGTTCAAAGAGAAGAATAGATGATTGATCCATTGAACAGAAAAATAAACAATCCAATACCACAAGAAATCCCTTCTCCCAACTCCCTTGCAGCAGAAACACCCCATGAAATGAATCCCCCTTACCCAGAAAGGTTGCTCGTAAAGAAAAATGAGGAACCTCTAGAACATAATCTAGATACTAAACTCCAGAATATATGTGTAAAGATCCCACTACTACAGGCCATAAAGACATACCTATCTATGCTAACATTGTAAGGGACATTTGCATTAAAAATACAGGGAGAAAAAGGAAGGAACCCCCTGTCATACGGGTGGTAGGGAAGTTATCCAAATTTATAATAGAGATGCCTTCCAAGTATAGTGATCTAGGGAACCCAGTGGTAACCATATAAATCAATGGTGTTGCCTTACCTAATGCATTGATCAATCTAGGGGTAGAAATAAATGTGATGTTAGTAAACACTATGAAAACATTGCAACTAGATCACTTAAGACCTACACAAACCTTGCTAGAGGTTGTAGATAAGTCAGTCATCACCCTAGAAAGAAGTTTAGATGATATAACAGTGACATTGGCCTCTTGGGAATATCTTGTGGATTTCTTGGTAATCCATCTCAAATCCACCAAACCAGGACACCCAGTGGTACTAGGTCGACCTTGGTTGGCCACTACTGATGCATTCATCAGTTGTTGATCTGGAGAAATGACAATTTCCAATGGCACTCAAAGTTAGAAACTTATCCTTTTTCCCCCCGCCCAACCAGCCAGTGAATTTCACCTCTGGTTGGAGAATCCTTAAGGGGAGGAGGACTGTACTCATCCCTTATTGACACTTGAACAAGTAAAAGGAGTACAAGAACACTCTGAGGATCAAATCCTAAGTCTATTCTTGGCTGCTTCGGCATGCATTGACTATCCCCAATCTTTCCCTAATTACACACACATCTTTAGCCCTAAATTTCAAGAAATTTGGTACCCTTCCACTTCTACAATAGGAACTCTTTCACAAGTAGAGGAAGGGAAGGAGTCTACTATCCAAGCTGTAGAAATCAGTCCCAGAAAGTCCCTGTATATCAATGCCAGCCTAGAAATAGATCAACAACAAAAGCTGGTACAAATGATTCAAGGGAAATCCGATGCGTTTGCATGGGATTACTCTGACATGAAAGGGATCCACCCAGATACATGTATGCATCATATTTACACTAATGATCAAATCAGACCTATCTGATAGCCCCAGAGAAGAATGAACCCAACCTTGAAAGATATAGTAAAGGAAGAACTCCAAAAACTCCTACAAGCCAATTTCATTTACCCTATATCAGATAGCAAATGGGTCTCCCCATTAGTCATTGTACCAAAGAAAAATGGGAAATGGAGGATTTGTGTGGACTTTCGAGAACTAAACAAGGCCACCTATAGGGACTACTTCCCTTTACCTTTCATAGATCAAGTCTTGGATACCTTATCTGGGAAGAGGTACTTTTCTTTCCTGGACGGGTTTAGTGGTTACAACCAAATACAAATTTCACTAGAAGACCAGGATAATACTATGTTCACCTATCCTTGGGGAATCTATGCCTATAGGGTTCTACCCTTTGGGTTATGCAATGCCCCTGCTACCTTTAAGAGGGTTGTCTTGGCTATTTTCTTCAATCTGACCAATGATTGTGTGGAAGTCTACATGGATGACTTCACAATATATGGGGATGATTTCCAACATGCATTGGATAATTTGAAGAAGTACTGGTTAGATGTAAAGAGACCAACCTCTCACTTAGTCAAGAAAAATTGAGAATGTTTCTTACTGAAGGAATTTTTCTAGATCACCACATCTCTGGTACCGGAATAAGAGTAGACCCTACCAAAATCAACATTATTTCCCAAATTAAGATCCCTAGTTCACAAAAGGAAATAAGAAGTTTCTTAGGGCATGTTGACTACTATAGGAGGTTTATTCAAAATTTTACAAACCTAGCTGCCCCCCTTTTCAAACTATTGATGAAAGATGCTGAATTCTATTGGGATGAGCAATGCCAAATCTCCTTTGATATCTTAAAAACAAAACTTTCAAGTGCTCCTACTTTGAGAGGTCCAAACTGGTCTCTTCCTTTCCATATCTGTACAGATGCCTCATATACCACCTTGGGAGATATTTTAGGACAAAGGGAAGGGAAGATTCCTTATGCTATATATTTCGTTAGTAAGAACCTTTCACCTGCTGAAGCAAACTATACTATCATAGAGAAATAATTTTTATCAGTAGTACATGCCATCAACAAGTTTAGACACTATATAACAAGATACAAATTTTTTGTGCACACTGACCACTCAGCTATCAAATTTCTAATGAATAAACCCGTCACAAATGCTAGAGTAACTATATGGCTATTGTTACTACAAGAATTTAATATCACTATCATAGGCAGGCATGGAAGAGACAACTTGGTTGTTGATTTCCTATCTAGACTTATCCATATAGGTGACAGTACTCTAGTAGATGATGATTTTCCTGATGAGAATTTATTCACCATTTCTACTTTCACCCCTTGGTATGCAGACATGGCCAACTATTTGGTAACCGACAAGAAGCCTCAAGGTATGACATCCAGATAAAAATAGAGAATCATTAAGCTAAGTGCCAATTATATTTGGCATGAGGATACCCTATACCGAACGTGACCTGATTTGGTAATCAGAAGATGTGTCCGGGAAGATGAAATGTAGGATATCTTCAGAGCTTGCCATGATGGCCCATGTGGAGGCCACTTTGCTGACAAAAGGACAACTTACAAAATCCTACAATTTGGCTATTATTGGCTGACCATTTTTAAAGATGAAAAGAAATACGTGGCCAGCTGCGATGATTGCCAAAGAATGGGAAAACCTACATCAGTCGATGAAATTCCACTCCAAGCCCAAGTAGTAATCGAACTCTTTGAAAAACGGGCCTTATATTTTGTAGGACCTATCAATCCCATGTCCCACAGAAAAAAAATACATATTAGTTTGCACAGACTATGTAACAAAATGGGTAGAAGACAAGGCTCTGTATTCAACTAATGAACAATCTATGGTAGACTTTCTCTTTGAGGAAAATTTCACTCATTTCAGGGTGCCTCGGGAAATAGTCACTGACCAAGGGACACAATTCACCTCAAATTTGGTCAAGGCTCTTATCGAACAATACAAGATCAGACACGGAAAGTCTTCACCCTATCACCCCCAAGCAAATGGCCAAGTGGAATTGACCAACAAGGTGATAGAGGCCATCCTCACTAAGACTATTCAGTTGCATCACAAAGACTGGGATGATAGGTTGCCTGAGGCCTTATGGGCCTACATAACAGCCTGGAGAAATACTACAGGCCATACACCTTATGAGTTGGTGTATGGGAAGAAGGTACTACTGCTCATAGAGTTTCAGGTAAAGACCTTCAAAATTGCCATGCAATTAGGAATGAACCTAAATGAAGCTAAAAAACATAGGCTATTACAATTGAATGATCTTGATGAGATAAGACATGATGCCCTACAAAGAACCACCTTGATACAAGAGAAAAGGACCAAATGGCATGATAAGTACATTAAAAAAAATCCTTCCATCCAGGTGATTGGACCCTCCTATATGATAGCAGATTCAAAAATTTTAAAGGAAAACTATCTACCAAATGGATGGGGCCCTATGAGGTTGATACAGTCTATGAAAATGGTGCAGTGAGGATAAAAAATATTGATGAAGATCAGACTTCCCTTGTTGTAAATGGACATCGGCTGAAGGTTTATCATAAACCTCTGTCAAAGGAGGATTTTGTCAAAAATGTTCTTCAGACTTCCGAAATGCAACTGGTAAGTAAGAGGGTTTCCCCTCCCGCTGACCTACTCTAGTAAGTTCAAATTGTATAAATTCATTTTTTGTACATAGGTGTGTCATGAGATGAAGTTTTTCTTTATTTTTAACTAACAAAGACAAAGGAAAAATTGGTGGTATTCTCATGTAGATAAACAAATAAGGAGGACCACTACCAGAGAGAGAGTCTTCTTTAAGTTTTTCAGACTCTTTAAAATTGAAAATACCGGCGAGCAGGAACTAGCCCGGGCTCGATAAAAATCCACGGGACAATATAGAGAGTTTCCTTTAAGTTTTTCAGACTCTATAAAATTGAAAATACCGGCGAGCATTAACTAATCTGGGCTCGATAAAAAACCATAGAAAAGTAGTAGTTAGGATTATTATTATATTGTAATAAAAGAGGAAATGCCAACAAAAGCATGGTCACCTTGGTTCCAGAAGAAAAGGAGTTATGTCATCTCAGTCACTGGCCATTACAGAGTACCCTCATGTTACAAATATTTCCTGCATTATTCCTCTATAAGATTTGGTAACTACAGGGTTTTCCAGACGAATTTGACCACAAAACACCAGCTATTCCTATAAATCTCTGTCACTAGAATCAGTGTCAAGATTTTTAAGCTCCAGAAAAATGTTCATTTTTGTGCTTATCTCGCATCAATGATGACCTCTATGTGATCTGGCACTCAGGTAATCTTGTATAAACTACAAATTCTACACACAGGTGATCTGGTACTTAGATAATCCGGTACTGGTAAGAATATGACGGGTAACTTTCATCATGTTTCCAAGTCGCTGTCCAATTATTAGTGCTAGGATATACATATTCGACACTTTTTTTCGTATTATTTAGGAATTAGACTAAATATGCATTTAGAACATCTGTTTTCTCTTGGATCATGACGTACCCTTGTTTCTTTCATGAATCTCTGTAGAAATCTTAGACCTCACCTCCCTGAGGAGGAAGTGTCCTGCGAAATATCAGGAGTGCAAAGTCATGATGTATTTTTTCGAATCAAACTCATACTCCCTCTATCCGGTAAATAAACCCCACAATTCATTGCCGTACTATACACGAACCATGACTCATAGCATATCGAGTAATGATCCTAGCCGATTTCATATACACAAGTCCTGATCATAACGACCATATCCTTCCGTGGATATCGTCCGACACCAAGCCGAAAGCCGTTAGTAGATCCGACCTACCTCACCATATCATCATGAGTATCGATGTGACCATTGTAATCTACACTTCCATTCATAAACACTCTTCTAGATGGCTCCGCCATCCAAATGAGTGTTATTTACTGTTGTTGTTACACCATCTATAGACACCCTATGCCTCTGTATCCCTTGTATGTTTCTCCCAACCGATACTCTATCATCCGGTACTCAATCCTCGACCCTCTATCCATGCTTTATCCATCTGAGATAATTGTTTAAGACAGCATGGGGGTCGACAGGCATGAACCCATATTTCAAATATACAGAGAAACAACAGAATATCAGGCTTGCAAGAACAAATATGAACAAGCATGGTGGGTGCCATTCTCGGAGAAATTTAAAGGTCATCATGAGGTAATTTCTCTCGTCTTTTCGCAGACATATGATGGAGAAAATGTGCAGCTTGGGGATATGAAGTTAACAATTACAGAGGCTACTATATCAGAAGCTACGAGTCTCCCGATGGCTGGAGAAATATACTTCACGAGAGTGATCGTGGACAAAAAGCTCTGCCAACAATTCCTCAAGCCAGAACATCACGACCCCAATTGGAACAAGGGCATCCCTTGAAGCTATATCAAAGAAGAATATTGGATGATGCTTATAAGTCTACAAAAATTCCTCACCTGCGAGGGAAGGTATGTCGTGACCTTCATTTATCATTTAAAGCTTTTATCACATTTTGAGGGAGGACCATAGATTAATTTTCCCCACTTTTTATGCATGAGTTTAAAGAAAATGGAAAGAGGGGTAAGGTTAGTTTCCAAGAAACCTAAGACCAACCTTCATCATCACAATTTAATAAAACTTCTGGTTGTTCTTGCTTTAAAAACACAAGGGGGTAGTTGGAAGCGGTTACTCCAACAGAGTTTCGCTCAAGAAAAATCTAAGTCAGTCGAGACACAGGATGCAGGGACACATAGTGGGGGCTCCAGCAGAAAAGTAAAGAAAGACAAAAAAATGACATCAGGAGGTAAAGAAGACACTGATATGCCCAACTCATCTCAACCCATTGAGAAATCAATGACATAAAAGTTAGTCATAGGGGAACCTATTATATTAAGAAAGAATATAGCCACTCAATTTCAGAGAGTAAGTCCTACTTCGGTTCAAAGGGGTAAGAGACGAAAAGAGGGCTTAGAACCAGGTGGTCAATCAGATAGCGTTCCTGAAACAATTATGGAAATGTCATCAGAACCAGTCAGTCAAATAGAGAAGACCCCTGACTTCCATTTACAAAGAAAGAAAAATTTTGCACCAACTAAAGCGTCTAGCTCGATCCTGTTCCCTAACGACCAACAATCATAGCATAATAAACAAAAGAAGAAGGAGACGGACCAGCATGAGGTTTTACTAGAGAAAACTATAAAACCCCCTTCGAAATCCTCTAAAGAATTGAAAAGTAATTTTGAATTTAATGCTAAGGTGACAAGTAAAAATAGAAAGAAACTAGAAGGAAAGGAGGCACAAGCTCCAGAACCCATGCCTCAATCTTCTAGGATAGGAATATGGGTTTGCCAGTAGAAGTAAACCCCAGAATTTACAATTCAATCCCGCAAGATAAAGGACAAGTCAACACAGGAGGAACAGGTGTCTAGGCCTACCCCTATCAGTAAATCTAAGAAAAGGAAATTGTTTGAAGAAACTCCTACTCTTGTCAGCAAGTTTAAGAAAGCCTCGCCGACCATATGCAGGAGCACCAGAAGTATGGCCAAATAGGCGACAACTCCAAACATACTTTCTCCTCAAAGAGAAGCTATGGATATTCCAATTTCTCTAGAAAAAGAGAGTGGCTGGGGAGTTTCCACAAGTGAAATAGAAGGAATGGTAACAATAAATGAGATGGAAGGGTTGGTAACAGAGACTTTGATGTATTTGAGGAAAGGAAAAGAAGATTGAGAGGTGGTAACTCAGGAGGCACTCACACCAAGTCCAGGAAAGTCCCTGAGTAGACGAAAGATGATAATGAAGGCTTTGAGGAGTCTGAGGAAAGAAAAAGAGGCTCGAGAGATGGTGGCTAAGAAAGTACTCACACCAAGCTCAGAAAAACCCCTGAATGAACAAACATTATTAAAAGAAATTGAGAGATTGAAGCAAGAAGTCGAAGAATACAAAATACTGCGCAGACATATCAAGGCAGAGAATGCAGAATTGAAAGAGCAGCATGTAGAGGTCTCTACCAAACTTAACAAGGTCTTGCGGTTGGTCCATTACACTAGGGTGATCAAGAAGGAATTGAAGAATGAATCTTTTGGTGTTAACATATTGCAATCTGAGGAATAACAGAGGAGGGTCCAATTGTGCAGGAATTTTTTGGCTATCAGTTTTGATAACATTGCATGAGGACATGCAATATCTTCAGCATGGGGGAAATGTCGAGTCTCTATTTTGACATAAGATAATGCCCTATATTACCCTATATCTAAGATTTTTTCCCCTCTGTTATAAACCTATATTGGACTAATCCCTTCCAAAATACATGCCTAATAGCTATGTCATGTCTACAAGAGGTAATTGATGATTTAGAGCATGTTTGTTTAACTTTCTTAAATTAATTCGATTGAAAGTGTTTTATTTTGTATAATCCTAATAATTTCATTTATGAGAAGTCTATCCAGCACTACCAGAAATCATGTAATCCGGTACCGAATCCATTCCAGTACTCAAGACAACTTTAATCTGGTACCAAACCCATTCTGGTACCAAGACGTGTGATATTCCGGTACTACTTTCTCTTCTCTATTCCGATACTAGACTCGCGACTGTGTGCAATCTGATACCAGAACCTCTATTTCCAGAATGCGTCAGTTGGACCAGAATAATGGTGAATATTTTGAGAAGACAGTTGGATAGAAGCGCCCAAGCCAGTTTTCCAGTTGCAAGAGACTCTATTGCTCATGCACTTCGTGTCATGAGGATGGAGTCGATTCCTAAAAATTCGATGTAAATCCTAAATGAGAAATTTCTCAAACTTTTTAATGTTTATCCATAGATATAGATAGTATCAGCTTACCTTATATAATGAATGTTGTATAGATGATAAAGGATATAGATAATAGCGAATGTCTAGACAATACTTATCATTGTCGTGTATGGAGTAAAAGACTGTTGATCCAATTTACCAGTTGAATTAATACATAAAATCTTTCATGTCGATTCTCAGATGTGAGTGAAAAGTTTTAGTCTGTTATTTCCTTAAGAGGTTCCTAGTTGGTTTGGCAAGGGCCCACCGCCCCAACTAAGGTAAACCTCCCTGTATACGTTCTATGTGTTTGCGTGGATAGTTTACAACAATGTGTCTGTGATTGATCTTTATTCCATTTTTTGGATTGAGCATTGAGTTAATCATTTTTGGAATGGTGTGAATAAGAAAGTGTTAGATCGAATAGGCATTTCATTCTCAGATGTTGAAGGTATCAGTTTCCTAATTTGAAGTGTGGAACTGATATTTTGAATTTATGATTGTAATAGACCTAGTATCTCAAGGGACCAGGAGACTTTATATTTTATCTTCATGTGCTGTAATAAAGTCTTTCAAATGATACTGAACCTCCCTTGTGCTAGTTTGATTGAATTACATGAGGTTAAAGTTGGATTTTGTTTCATGAATGGTTGGAATTGATTGTTTTAAGTGCTACAAGAGACAAGCTTCTTAAAGTTCATCTTTCCAATTCAAGCGCTTGAAATGAACAGACTTGTTTATCTAGGACTACGTCTCTTTGATTCACTGATTGTTTAAGTTTCATTATTAGTTTTCTCTTCTAGGTTCAAAGAATATTTTGGAGTATTTAGTAATCTTAGAAATAGGATTTTTATGTTATTAATTATTTCCTATATGCAACAGACTTAGGTAGGTTACTTGTTCTCGACACATATGGTGTAATGACTCTTTCAATTATGAATCCTGGATTGACATTTAAATGAGTGTAAGATATACATTGAACATATTGACGCACCAACAATTGTTGTCATTGAGAAGTGACCATTTCTTCTCCCCTTTCATTATATCATAATTTCTCTCAATAGAAACCCCTAATGTATCCCAGAACACTGTTTCACCCCCCCTACTCGTTGATTAATGTTAGAACAATTTGTATGGATTGGATTGCATGCGTGTGATACATTCTGAGCCAAATATATTTCGTATTTTTAGGGAGTTGTCATGCATGGTTATTTAAAATACTATTTTCTAATTGTTAACATATGCAGGATGAGGTTTTTCAGTCGAGGAAGCCATGGCCAAGGAAACATAGGTAGAGGTAACTGGAACCGAGGCCGAAGAAGGCCTAGGTTCTCTATACATTTTGATGTTGATTCAGAAGA
>JZKD02S2081259.1:1005902-1023105 GCA_000966675.3 Picea glauca
CAAAATTCCTTAGGGTTATACATTCTCTCCAGGGTGCACTTTGATTAGTGTAGGAAGAATGGCCTAGGGTGGGGAATGGTCTAGGTTTAGAAGACATGATGGTTCTTCTTCCTTGCTTGAGAAGAATAGTCAAGATATCTCATTGTTCTACTCTGAGGGTAGATGTTCTTTCATATCTCACAGACGTGAGTGAAATATTGGCCCGGATGATTTAGTTTATATCATAACATTGTTTCTATGCAGGTTGCTATCAGATGTTTGTTGTGAAGACTATATGACAATAGATGTAGACTACTGTGGTGGATATGTTCCACAGTTCGTGAGGCAGATATTCTTTCAGAGCTCACAGATGTGAGTGAAATATTGGCCCAGATGATTCAATTTATATCATAACATTGTTTCTGTGTAGGTTTCTATTAGATGTTTGTTATGAAGACTGTATGACAGTAGCTAAGACTGTATGACAGTAGATGAAGACTATTGTGGTGGATATGTTCCACTGTTTGTGACTATACATTGTTGATCAAGTACTTGTGTGTTACTTGGTGTGGTAGTGTACCACTGGATTGTAGTTATGTACTACTATGAATAGACACAGTTGTGTTCTATTTTTTTTCTAAATTCCTTGGAGACTATCAACAATCTATTGGAGATAATCATCATCCAGACGAATAATGAATAGAGATTTTCTAGACGGAAAATAGTTCAGAGCATTTACTCTTCTAGATTATAAGAATGACTCTTGTATCACTCTATGGTATGAGTGACTTATCCAACATCATGTCTAATTACTCAGATGAAGTATGGTTTCAAGAGATGACGCAGCTGATGGTGATGGTGATGCTCATGATCTAGTCATGAGATAGTCTAAACGACTATATTGATGTTATCGGGTGAATGGTATGTTTTTGTGCTCAAGACCATTACCTATAATACCTCCCTATCTAGGAGGGAGTGTTGATATTATGGTAGTTGTGGGAGGTATTTACCTCCACGTGTAAACCTGACAAGAATAGAAGACTCCAGAAAGAAAGAGAAAACCCTAATGAGTTGGCTAATAACCCTAGAAGTCTTGTCGACTGAAGAAAATAATTTATATTAGGTTATTAGCCTCCAAGAGAAGAAGTCACTAGAAATAATAATAATATACTGAACAGACATGTACCTAGAAGGAGAATTCAACCCCATCAAATCTGGCAGAACCACTATAAATACAGGGTGCTAGTTCTCATTTGATACATCTTAGAATTGTAGAGCAACAACTAGTGTGCACTGCAGTTCCCAGTTTGGTGTGCACATGTGGAGGAGAGCTGCAGGTGCAACTGCTACAACAACCAGTTTTAGTGTTGGCTTAGACTATCTCTTGGCTAGGGTTTGGACTATCTGATCAACTATTGTTGGTGTGCTTTCCTTGGAGGAAGATGCACTACACCTTGTTTGGCTATCTAGCCTAGGGTTTGCTTTCGGAGTAATTCTCAGTCAAGGTTAAGGTGCTCGAAGGGTGGATTCGGCCTATGGTTGGGTGATGAGGGTATCGTCAATGGTAAAATGAGCACACAATATTCTATATTCTAACACCTCGTCTAGATGTTCGATGAATTCCACCATTGAGCACTTCGACCTAAAGCTATATACCTTCAACTAGTTCTCAACAACCAAGAAAAGCAAGCATATGGTGATAATATAAAAGGTTAGAACATTAAATAGAATGATCCATTAATACACATAACAAATATGCCCATGGATAATAACTCATATATTTGCAAGATATCAATTGGATGACAAAGGAGTATTTCTATTAATAAATTATCAAAAAAAGTGAAAACATTACATACTTCCGTGTCGACACGGTTCAAAACTGAGAAACTAAGTTCCTTCCAACTGGGCCTCCACCACTTCAATCCTCCACCAAAGGAAAGCTCATATAAAAGAGACAATGATGTTCTCAATCAATAAGGGAAGAGCTTGGGGGCTGAACACTATGTTCAGACTTAAAGGACAAAGGGATGCAAACTCAATATGAAGTAAATAATTTCTCCAGACTAACTTTGCTCTCAAAGTTGAATTCTTTCTCCTCTTTTCCATAGCTCAGAATTGGTCCATTTATAGCCTCCAAATGGAACTAAAGGGCCAATTCAGAACGTTTCTAGTATATGGAAGGCCAAGGATCAGAGATCTCCTATCGTGACATGGAAACCCAACATTAATTTTTATTTTTTGGCACAAATCCCGATGTACATGGGATATAGTGGAGCAGCCTGTGTATACACATACTTTATAGTAGACAAGGTGCATACATGTGGAAAAATATGTATTTTTAGCTCTGGATTTTACAAACAGGGATGATAAGTCTGCATGGGGGAATGGAAAAAGGTCTTCTATGCAAGATTGCATAGGGTGAGGAAAATCTTGTTATAAAACTTCCCACATGGAAAGCTAACTTGAATCCTTTGTTGTCCAACTCTTCTCCAAACTGAATATTCCTAGAGGCCTTCCCTCATCTAACTAACCTTTGCACCTCGAAGGTGATACTTCCTCCATTTCCCATAATTTTCATTCCAATCACTTTCAGTGTGACCTACACCTTCCTAGAGTGGATGTGAACACATTTGATGGCTAAGATCCCACAGGCTAGGTCACCCAAATGAAACACTACTTATCTTTGCATGGAATTATCGATGAGTTGGCCAAACTTATTTATGGTGTTGTCCATTTGGATCCTAAACATTGGAAATGGTGGAAATGGAATAAAAAAACACGCCAATGGTATGTGTCTTGGACATAGTTTGTTGCATATATTTATGACCACTTTGACATCGACACCCATAATTTAGGCCATTTGATCAAGTTGAAACAAACTGGCCTAGTGGAAGAGTTTATAGCTTCATTTGAGAAATTGGATTTCATAACAGAGGGCATGACATATGTTTTTTTTAGGGAATTCTTTATCGGTGGCCTCAAGGATGAAATATGTGCCCATGTTCTCATGGCTTGCCCATAGAATTTCTTGGAAGCTACTAAAAGCGCCAACGAAGCACAACAAGTAGTCTCATCCCAAACCATAAAAACACACTTTAATCCTTGCCCTAAAACCGCCCTTCCCACCCCTCCTGCCACCCCCCTCAAGATCTTGAAGTTGACTAGAGATGAAATGGATGAAAGCCAACTTAAGGGTCTTTTTTATAATTGTGATGACAAGTATTTTCCAGGGCACAAGTGTAAGGAACATAATATTTTTATGTCTATGTCTGAGTATGTTTCTTGAGAAGAGGCAAATGTTTCCCATGTACTCGATCTACCCTCACTAACTGATCTTAATCAACCCTCTAATGCACTAAAAGTTGAACCCCGTATTTCCCTGAATGGACTCACTAGTTTCTCTGCGCCCCAAACCCTCAAGTTAATTGGCTAAATTAAGAACCAAAAATCCATCATTATAGTTGACAGTGGAAGCACCCATAATTTTATTCATCACCGCATTTCCTAAGAAGTCAATTTCTATATCCATCCGGTTAATAATTTCAA
The DNA here is from genome assembly GCA_000966675.3 of Picea glauca. Taxonomy (NCBI): domain Eukaryota; kingdom Viridiplantae; phylum Streptophyta; class Pinopsida; order Pinales; family Pinaceae; genus Picea; species Picea glauca. The sequence continues at coordinate 1,009,428 of JZKD02S2081259.1, forward strand.
AATCATTATTGCCAATGGGGGTTTCATGAAACATGGAGGGAGTTGTGAAAATGTGCACCTACAAATTGGTCAGTACCACTTGAAATATCATATGTTTGCTATTGACATGGGTGGTTGTGACATTGTACTTGGTGTTGAATGGTTATGCACTCTCGGCCCTATTACCATGGATTTCTAGAAATTAACCATGCAATTCCAGTAGGAGGGCCAACAACACTAGTTCCAAGGAATCACAACAAGGTCAATATAGATCATCAGTTCCCATCGAATGGAAAAATCCTCAGAAAATGTCATTCTAGAATTATTTCCCAACTTCATTCCATTCAGCTAGTTGAGACACCCTCTGTCCATCTCGACCTCTAATCTATCCTCTCCCAATGCCAAGCTATGTTTCAAAACCCCCATAGGATTCCCCCTTCTTGAGGTGTTCATGATCATTACATTCCACTAGTTTCAGGCAGTCTTCCTCCAAGTATTTGCCCTTATTTTCATCCCTTCACCGAAAATAATGAAATTGAGAAGATTGTTCAAGATTGCTAGAATCTGGTGTCATCCGCCCTAGTACCAACCCCTATTATTCTCCAATAGTCACAATACTCAAGAAATAAGGTACTTGGCACATGTGTCCTGATTTTTGCACCCTCAACAAACTCACAATCAAAGACAAATTTCCCATTCCTATCTGTTAGTGTCCTATAATTTTCTCAAGGGTCAAAGTCTGAATCGAGTATTTGACATATATTAGGATCTTGAAGAAAATGGTGTTTCAAAGGGTAATGAAGTTGTCCTAGGGATTCTTATCATCATCTCAAGTGTCAAACTATAAATCAGTGACCTTCAACCATCAATCAAATACAAACAATATAAGAAAATGTCAAAAGGAAACTCTCTCTGCAAGTTCGCTGTGCAAATTTTGGAAATGACTGTTTTTGCAGTCAACTTCAAAATCAGTTTCTGACCACATGGAAATGAGTATTTGAAAACTAAAAGAAAAAAATTTCAAGCACTATCCCATTCACAAAAACCTCTCTCTCAGTTTATTCACAGTGTCATGGTTTGGAATATTTGAATGGATCTTTACAACCTATTTTTCATATTTAAACATTTAATGATTTCCTTTTTTAGTCATTATATTTGGGTGCGAATCCTAAGACTTTGGAAATAAATATTTGAAAAATGAAAGAGGATGTCGTCAATAATGAGCCCATTCACAATAATCTCTCTCTGTTTCTTCATAGGTGTCATGGTTTGGAAGATTAGAATGGATCTTTACAACCTATTTTTCATATTTAAACATTTAATGATTTCCCGTTTTAGTCATTATCTTTGGGCACAGATCCCGAGGCACTGGAGATTAATTTTCAAATACTGAAAAAAGGTTTTTCTCAAAAATGCGTTAATATACAAAAAAGTCTCTCAATGTTGTAAGGTATATCATTATCATAGAGATATGATGTTATCTTTGACTCTTATTTTACAGAAAATTGATTCCTATTTCCTAATAGGTAGTTCTAAACGTGTTGCTATAATTTTGTAACCAGATCCAACTTTGGGAAGGAGTTGAGATCGACCTCCTCAGCTTGGGGAAGAGTATTTTCCATATATATTTTTAATTTTGATTGAATAAAGGGGTTGGCATAAGCATAGAGGAGATTTCTTTTGAGCATTTTGTAATCTTTCTAAATTATAATGGAATATCAGTCAGAAGTACAATCCTATTCATACCAAATATTCTTGTGGGGGTAATATGAAGTATGTGTTTCTATCTCATGCATGTATTTCCCATGTTCTTTTCTCATTTCATCTACAACCTTTATATGCTTAAATGGGAAAACTGATGGTTTAGAATTCATCTGATATTGATGCTTTAGATTCAAACAATTTAATTACTGTTATCTATTCTTAACTCAATCAGAATTCATCCAAGCTAGTGCTTTGAATATGGTTAATTGTTTTCTCTTTCTTCTATCATACAACAACAATATTTAAACTAAAATATTATCACCTATCTAGCCTTTTGTTCCTTGATAGTTCTACCACTAGTCACTGATAGTTCCATTTGCTTCAAAGTTGACTCCATTTCCCAACATATTCCTTTTCCTTATTGCCAACAAACTTTATAAATCTCTTCATCTAATCAAAGACCTATCCATTGACCCTCAAGAGAAAACTTAACTTCCAGAGACCAAGTGACAAGAGAGATCCCTCTTTGAACTGAAAATGATAGTTTCAGTTCTAAAGCGGTTTTGTGGTTACCTTTGTGATTTTCTTCCTCAGCCAATAAATTTACATAATGCTAACATTTTGGTGCCATTGCCGAGGAACGAAAGTGAAATTTTCCCTGGGAGAAATGAAAATTTTCATATATGATTGTTGATGGTGGACAGCATTCAAACAAAAGAAGGTTGTAAATCATCCACGCGACGACTCCATTTTCATAAGAATTCATATTTCAAAGCTTTCATGGTGGCTCCACTGTTCAAAGATGGATTCCAGATATGCAAGGTATGCTCCTATTAATCGTGTTCACATTCCCGGTTTTCCAAATCGAATTCCTTGCATAGATTGGTAGACATATTTGCCTAGATTCATAGATGGAAAAGGAGATGATACTTCTTTTCAGTTGGTTAAATTTAATATGCATGTGCGTAAGCCAAATGTTAAATTTCATGAAGACTTCTTGATGAATATGTTCATGGTCACCTTGGAGGGAAAGGAAAAACAATGGTATGAAAATTTACCATCTCCAAATATTTATTTGTTATAGGATCTTCATACAATATTTTTTGAAAATTATAAAGGATCCTATCCATCATTTTTATTGGTTCAAGACGGTTGTCATCATTTTGAAATTTTTATTCAAAACTTGGAGAATGCTTATGAAGATGATGAGTTCATGGATGAGGAAATTTTAGAGGCCATTTATGAAAATCCTTTTCAACATCAGGAACAAGAATTAGAGCATAATCGTTACGAATATAAAGTTGATTTTCAACAAACATTATCTTCCCCTTTCACTGAAGGTGAAACTGATCAGAATTTTAATGATGAAAGCCATGTTCTATCTCTTGAATTTGATGAAAATTTGCAGAATCCTTTCCAGTCTTCATGTGATCGAGAGTATGAGGATAACCATTCATATGTTTCTTTAGATTACGCATTTTCTGAATCTTTGTTTCAAGAAAAGGTTGGTCAAAATCAGATTTCTGAAATTGCATCTATAGAAACTTTAGACAGTAAGCCATCATATGACATACAATTTCAGGAAATGAATGTATCAGCCTATCACATTTGTATCACAGATTCACAATGGTAAGAGAATAATGTGCATGAAGTTGTTTGTCTCGGTTATCTTGAAAATCAAGATGACACTCCTGTTGATATCCATGAAGGGTCATTTGTGGACATTTTTGGAATTGATGATGTGGCTACCTCAACTAAAGGTTTTCAAGAACACACTATTCTTTTCTGTGATGTGAATGATAAGTCTGATGAACATATTGTTTTCTTTCATTCTGAAAAGGATCTTGCATTGGATGACATAGAACAATTAGTAGTTGTAAACGAAGGGAATGCTTGTCTTTTTTTGACCTTCAAGACAAGGTAGTGTATCAGGTTGTTGAAGATTCTTTTGCAGTTTTGTTGGAATCATTAAGGAAAGTGAATTTTGCAGAGTTCATAAAATTTGAAGGTGGATTCAGATTTCATATTGAGTTGCCATATTTTAATATTTTCTATCATTTTGGAGAGAATCAAAGCAAAGGCCAGTCAAGTAGCCATTTGTTTGATTGGTTACATTGGAGATATGAGATCACTTGAATTCAACATTTGCCTTAGCTGATTAGAGTAGGAATTTTGTGCTAATAATCTTGTTGGGAAAGAATTTGTTTCAATTTGGATTCTAGTAGTATGGTTTTAAATGTGTGCATAGTTTCAGTGTATAGTTTTGGCATTCAAAGTGTTCTTTATTTCAGTTGGAGAAGGACACAAGTCAATTTGCAGGTTGGGAACAACCCAATGGATGAAGGCACCTGGTCAGTGAGTTCTTTGTTGTCTCATAAGGAGGAAAAAATCCCCATTGGAGCCAATGTTAGTGTCCTATAATTTTCTCAAGGGTCCATGTCTCAATCGAGTATTTGACATATATTAGGATCTTGAAGAAAATGGTGTTTGAAAGGGTAATGAAGTGGTCCTAGGGATGCTTATAATAATCTCAAGTGTCAAAATATCAATAAGTAACCTTCAAACATCAATAAAATCCAAACAATAGAAGAAAATATCAAAAGGAAACTTGATCTGCAAGTTTTCTACGCAAGTTCGTTGTGCAAGTTATGGAAATGACTTTTTTTGCAGTCAACTTCAAACTCATTTTCTGACCACATGGAAAGGAATATTTTAAAATTGAAAGACAATGTTTTCAAGCATGAGCCCAGTCACAAAAACCTCTCTCAGTTTCTTCACAGGTGTTATGTTTTGGAAGATTTGAATGGATCTTTACAACCTATTTTTCAGATTTAAACATTTAATGATTTATTGTTTTAGTCATTATATTTGGGCATAGATCCCGAGACAATGGACAAATATTTTAAAACTGAAAGTGGATTTTTTCAAGAAAAATCCCATTCACAAAAAACTCTCTCATTTTATTCATAGGTATCATTGTTTGGAATATTCGAATGGATATTTACAACCTATTTATTATATTTAAGCATTTAATGATTTCATGTTTTAGTCATTATCTTTGGGCGTAGATCCCGAGACTCTGGAGAGGAATTTTCGAAAAATGAAAGTTCTCAAGAATGGGTTCATATGCAAAAACCTCTCTCATTTTTGTAACATATATCATGGTTCGAGAGATATGATGTTATTTTTGACCCCTATTTTCCAGAAAGTCGGTTCCTATTTCCTAACAAGCAGTTCTAAACGTGTTGCTATAATTTTGTAACCAAATCCAACTTTGGGAAGGAGTTTAGATCTACATCCTTAGATTGGGGAAGAGTCTTTTCTATATATATTTCTAATTTTTATTGACTAAAGGGGTTGGAAGAAGCATATAGGAGATTTATTTTGAGCATTTTGTAATCTTTCTAAATTATAATGGAATATCAGTCAGAAGTCTAGAGTTACTCTTACTAGAGATTCTTGTGATGGTGTTTTTGAAGTGTCTCCCTTTCTATGTGTATGTAACTCTGATCTTAGTTTTCATTTAAATGCATGTTCTTCAATGTTTTATTGGAAAGTACATTATCAGAATTCATCCATGTTTGATGCTCTGATTCATAGCAATTAAACATTCCATAAATTTCCTCTAAAGCTGCATTAAGAATTCATCCTTAGTTAGATGCTCTTAGTGTAATGGGTTGTTGAATTTCCTTTTCTACCACCTTGCTACTATAATCTTATTGACTGATAAAATATCATCTACCTTGCCTCTGTTTCCTTTATATCTCTAATACCAGTCATTGATAGTTCCCTTTGCAGTAACTTTGACTCCATACCCAATGGATTCTTTTTCACCTCTGCCATCAACCACATCTTAAGACCTTATTTCCATTTCAGATCAAGCCATTGAGCTTAATACACAGTGAGGGAGCCCTCTCTAGTTTGGAAAGGCCAGATTCTAAGCCTCAAGTTGGTTTGTGGTTACCTTTGTGCTTTTATTTCCTTAGCCAAAATAAATTTACAGAGTGATAACACAGTGATTGATGACCTTTTGGATGAATTAGGTGGTGCTCATTATTTTACCAAACTTGATCGTCATTCTGGATACCACTAGATTCATATGAAAGAAGAATATATTCCCATGACTGCATTCATAACTCATGAGGGTCACTATGAGTTCTTGGTTATGCCATTCGGCCTCTGTAATGCTCCCTCCTCTTTTCAAAGTCTTATGAATCGTGTCTTCCATCCATTCCTCTGTCATTTTCTCTTTGTTTTCTTTGATGATATTCTCATCTATAGAAAAACTTGGCAAGCCTATATTACCCATGTGGATCAAATTCTATAGATACTATCTTAGCACAAAATTTTTCTTAAGCAGGATAAATGTGCTTTTCGAGCATTTGAAGTTTAGTACCTAGGAAATATTGTCGGCAAGGATGATGTCATGGTGGATCCGAAGAAAATTATCACTATGCAGGATTGGTCACACCCAAAAACTCTTAAAATTATGTGCGGATTCTTGGGTTTGACAAGATATTATTGAAAGTTTTCTTAGAATTATGGAAAAATCACAACTCCCCTCACATCGTTCCTTAAAAATAATGCTTTCAGTTGGACTCCAGCAACTGACCATTCCTTCCAATATTTGAAAACGACTATGTGCATTACTCATGTTCTGGCTCTCCCCAACTTCAACAAGACCTTTGTACTATAATGTGACACCTCATGGAAAGGCATTGGGGATTTCCTCGTGCAAGATGGTCGACGTTTGGATTTCACCAAAAAACAATTGTCCGAGCGTCATTTGGGCCAATCCACCTATGAAAAGGAAATGTTGGCTATTCTGCACGCTGTGGATCTTTGGTTTCCTTATCTCTTGGGGAAACACTTCCAAATCAAAACTGATCATCAAAGCCTCAAGTATTTTATGGAACAATGAATTTCTTCCCAAGAGCAACAAAAATGGGTAACCAGGTTGTTTGAATTTGATGATGAGATCATTTAGAAAAAAAGGAAAAGAAAATGTGGTGGTTGATTCCCTTTCTAGGAAATATGAAGAAGACATGTCCCTTTTTTCCCTCTCTTTCATTGTCACATATTGGCTTCAGGAGGTTCGCTAGGAATGGTTGCAAGACCCCAAAATTTCCATACTGATCCAAATACTACAACAAGATCACACTCTTCTCTAGGGTACGCGTGGCACCATGGAGATATTCATTATAAAGGTTTCCTATATTTAAGAAAACAATCGAACCTTAAATCCACTGTGCTCTTTGAGTTTCATGCTTCACCTACAACTGGGCATTTCAATTTTACCAAAACCTTTGAGTGGGTCAAACATTATTTTTTGGGGGACGGTATAAAACAAGACATTTTCACCTTTATGGTTGAATGTGATACCTATCAATGCAATGAGGGTGAGACAATCAAATCTCCAGGTACACTCCAACTACTTCGAACTCCACCTACTATTTGGACAAATATTTCTATGGACTTCATTGTTTGCTTACCTAAATCAAACAATAAGTCAGTCATCATGGTAGTAGTGGATCATCTTTCCAAATATGCTCATTTATGTTCACTTCAACACCCATCCACAACATCCACCATGGCTCAATGTTTTATGGATTATGTCTTCCAACTCCATGGCATGCCTCATTTTATTGTTTGTAACTGTGATCCAACTTTTACCAGCACTTTCTAGAAAGAATTGTTCTGACTCTAGGGAACTGAATTACATATTAGCACAACATATCATCCTAATATTGATGGAAAAAACAAAGTGGTCAACAAGTGTTTGTAAACCTATTTGAGGTGTTTTGGGTTCGAAAGACAAATTTAGTGGGTTTAGTGGTTACCCCTTTCGAAATGGTGCACCTCTTACCATACCTCCACTCGCATGACTCCTTTTGAAGCAATATATGGAAAAAATCCACCCTTAGTTCTATCTTACATTCCCAATGTCTCCAAGGTTCAATAGGTGGATCAAAATATTATAGTCCGCATGGCCATTTTCTGTACTCTCAAAGAAAATTTGGTCATGGCTCAGAATCGCATGAAACAACAAGTAGTTTAGGTATTTTCTGAACGTGAATTCGCTAAAGGGGAACATGTGTTTCTTCCTGAAACCTTATAAGAAGACTTCACTCAAAGCCCAACACTGTTAGAAACTCACCCCCAAGTATTATGGTCCTTATCGTATTCTCAAGAGAGAGGGGCCAGTGGCCTACCAATTAGTGTTTCTCAGTCACTTTAAGATCCATCCTATTTTCCATGTTTCCTTCTTAAAGAAAGTTCTCGACACTAGGTGCCAAACTTAGATAAGTTGACCTGAGTTGCATGAAGAATATTCCATTTGGTTTCAGCCACAAGAATTCTTGGACCAACAAAAGCGTCATCTCCACTAGTGCACTATCAAGGAAGTTTTAATTTAGTGGAAGGAAACATTGCCAAAAGATGCCACTTGGGAGACGACTACCATCTAAAGAAATTTCCCCATCTCAAGCCTTGAGGAGAAGGATGTTTTTAAGGGGGAGGTCATGTTAGGGACCTAAACTCCCTAACCCTTCACATAGGTTGAATAATATTTTTTCCATGTAATAAAGGCTGATGTTAATAAATAACGCCTAGTAATAAGGTGAACAAGTCAAGTGTAAGAAGACCTAATAGAAGCTTCTGCTTCTAGAAATATCTTCCTCTAGATTTTTATTTTGGTAGATATATTTAGTATAAATAGGAGTTGAGGGCATGGTAAGTTTTGTCTTAAGAATTATTGTAATAGAGCACTGCTCTTCTGGAGATTTCCCTCTCAAAGAGGCTAGTGAACATTGCTCTTGTTTCAATAAAGGTATCATTTTGGTGTGCTATTCTCTATATTCTGTTGTTCCATTGGTAATTTTTGTGATATTCCAATTTCTACTCAATATAACATAACTAGGTGCATAACATTTACTCATACTTTCTTTTTACATGGAAACCAAACAAAAATTAACTTATTAAAATTATATATCCAATACCATTTAAAGGATATTAATATATATTCATAATTAATCTTAATCCTACAATACTATGATAATTAATCTCTTTCAATATAAAATGCAAGACTTTATATGCAATAAAAGATAATTTGTGTCTTAAATTTCCGTGGTGAGATCTTTTTTTAGCTTTATTTGGAAAATTCACTTTTGTGTCTAAGTTTCAAATCCATAACGAGATCAAATATCTAGACAATAAGCCACTTTAAAAAGAGGATATCAAAGCCAAATTAATACATAAACACATATACAACCCTAGAAATTTAAAACATCAACCACAAAAAAATAATAAGTGGACTAGAAAATCTAATAATATTAATTATTTAATTTAAAAATTAAAATTAATATAACATATACTATATAACTTGTAAACTGATATATTAATAATAGGTTAATATTAATACATAGTAAGGGGGGAGGTGCGGGGAATCATATTTTATCTTGATGGAAAAGAGATATCACACTACACATAGGGATTGGCCACACTTCTAACAATCAAGTAGAAGCTCTGGTAGTCTACATGAAATTTAAACTCATTAGAGCAAACTCAGGAGCATTGCAGTAATAGGAGACTCTGAGTTGATCATCAAAGGTTTGTGAAGGCTAAGTAAACACACTCACCCTAGTCTCCAATGGATTTATCAAAGGATTGGAAATGAGGAGCATAAATTCCATTCAGTAGAATACTACCACTTTCTTCGTCATCAAAATGGCCTTGCAGATACTCTAGCAAAGGAAGCTAAACAATTTGAACAAGGGATCTTAAGGACAAATGTAATACTCTCCTCTCAACATTTACCTTAGGAATATGCATAATCAAAAAAGTCTTGTGGTTGTTTCAACCATTCAAATATTATTCATTGAGTTCATGAACAATGATGGACACCTCGCCCCCACTAGCTTCCACCTTTGAGCAAATCAAGGAAATTGACACATGCATTGACTTTCCCCTATTCTATCCTTTATTTTTCATGTGGCTCCCCCCTTGCTCAAATATGGGAATTATCTTATGCACTTTTATCAGCTTCTCTCCAGTACATTCCTCTCATCTCCCTCACACACTCACACATGGGCACTTGCCCGAAGATTTACAATACGATGACATGGAATTCTTCTCTTCCATCCTCCAGGTACATTCCTCTCAGCTCCCTCATGTGCTCACACATGGGTACTTGCCTACAGATATTCAATATGGTGACAATAAAGGATCATGTTCCACTCACCTGTTTTCCTTCCAAGTTGAATTCTATTCGCCACCTTTGGACATTGTATATTAGCATATTCAAATCCTATAAATGAGACAAAATTGAGTTAATTCAACCAAAGCTTTCAATGTGGCACCACAACAAGCCATTATACCACTACACCTCTTGTGAATTGGATATTTTGAAGGTGAAAATGAGGATCCAACAACAAGAATTGACTTTCGTGTGTGACACAAGTGCATAATTGGAACAAACAATTCAGGACAATGAGAAAAATAAAGAAATGGAGATGACCATCGTTCTGAAGGAAGTTATATGTCAGACCCTACAACACAGAGTTATACCATCACATCAAGCTGCAACCCAAGTGCATTGCCTTTTTCCCAAGGCTTTACCACATATATGCGGTCTGCTGCACAACAACTCGCATATGTACACAACCTATTCAAGGTCATCTTGCGTATGTACGTGACTGATACCACTGTCACCTGTGTATGCTTCAGCAGATGACTTACTAGAGCTTCCCTTAAGGCTTCCATTTTGTTCTGGATTCTTAGTATTCTTCACCCACTTTTGAATGTGTGCCCGCTTCTCAAAACTTGAGCTCTGAGCTTCCATATTTGAAAACAATTCTCCTTTTCTTACTTCACTCCTTCTTCTAGTTATGCCATATGAAGTCCTCATCATGGACTTTCTTCTTATGTTCCAACAGTCCTTGGATTTGTGACCAAATCCACTAAAACCGTAGCATATCATACTGTGACAGTGAACAACAATGTGTCCTACTTGATCACATATCCAACACCTTATGGTGTTATGATATCTTCCATTATCTCTCCTTGCATAAGATCTACAATCCAAAGATTTGTGACCATATTCATTGCATGAATAACATTGACCATGAAAAACACTTTCATACCTTTGCTTTGGTGTCCTTCCCTTTTGATGTGTAAAGATGGCTTCTTGATGTCTTCCTTTCTTTGTTCTTTTCTTGCCTTGTGTGGGTGGTTTCCTTGCAACATTGTCTTCATCCTCATGCTTCTTTGAGGTGCTTGCTTCGACATGTGTAGCTTCTCTCTTGTATCCAAGACCTGATTTATCATTTGTTGATCTTTGAGTTTCCAAGATTTCATCCAAGATTTTTGAGCTATTCAAGAATTTGTTTGACTTCTCCACCTTCTTTCTAAGGTCAACAAATTCAAATTCTAACTTATCACACGACTCTTCCCTTTCATTAATTTTATTCTTCAATAGTTCTTCTACCCTTTTGGATTCTTCAATTTTGGTCTTGAGATGTATAATAGTTTCAAAACTTTTACTAATCTCATCATCTACCTTCATATCTTCTTTTTCATTCTTTATCCTTGTGATCTCTTCTTCCTTTTCTTCTAATTTAGTCTTATTGCTTTCTTATTGCTCTTTGAGCATTCCCTTTAACTTCAAGATGTGCCTTTGACTCCTCCTAAGAAACTTCTTAGTGTTATCCGAAAGATAGTTATAGTGTGTATAAAAATGATCACTTCTATATCTATATAAACCCTCTTCAACTTATTTTTGAAGTTCTAATAGATTTTCTTCTATTCTTTCCATGGGATAACTATCATCAAACTTTACACAAACTGTTTCTAGACCATCTTCTTCACTTGAGAAAAATTCAACATCATCACATTTTGAATCATTACAATCAAGAGTATTTGGAGATTCTTTACCTTCATTTGAAGTATCTTCAAGATCTTCCTTTGTGCTAACATCATCACTTGATTCTTTGTCTTCATTTGAAATTTTTTCAAGATCACATTTAGAAATAATTCATTCAAGAGTTTTTGGAGATTCTTTACCTTTAATGATCTTGATGGAGTGGTCTTCAATATCTTCCTTCTCCTTCTTTCTTTTATATGTCTCCTCTAACTTTAGCCATAGATCCTTGGTGGAAGTGCATTGTCCCATTCTCTCTTTGATGAGAATGGTTTTGAGAGCCAATGCATCATTCTTATTTCCTTCCCCTTGAGATGCAAACTTTGACTTGTTCTTCAACAAAACTGATCCACCAATGGATGCCTTCCAAATAGCTGCTCCCATTGTCTTCAAATGTATTCTCATCTCTATTCTCCAAGTAGAATAGTTTTCCTCATCAAGGATTGGTATTTCATCATCCATTTGTGTGTCTATGGATCTCCTTCAATCTTGTTAAGTCTTGTAGTGAAGGCCCGATGTGATACCAATTGTTGGACACACCGACTACACTGAGAGGGGGGGGGGGATGAACAATGTAGGGATCTTTTTCCCAAAAACCTTAGTTAAAAATCACCATTAACTCATTACTCATTGATGTCATTTATAACCAGTTGAATGTCAACACATATCAACAACATATATCAACAATATATCATCAACAAGTCATCACCACACGGAACACAAAGAACACAATATGTATGTACAATTTTCTTTTTATTATGGACTACAATCCTTGGGGTTTTTCATCAACAACTAAATAGAGTACAAATCTACAAGAGCACCAGCTCTATAATCCAAGCCTCAACTTACACCCTCAGCACCAACTAAGATGAGGCAACAATCCTCAACAGATATCAATCTGTACCATAAACGAGTGCATCAACCATGCACCAACATGTGCCAAACAACCTATAATCAACCTATACCATAAGCAAGTGCATCCAACCATGTACCAAGTATATACCAATCATGTGTCAACTACTCATCAATATGTACCAACATCATCAACTATACACCTCATGTATGTGCCAACTCATCAACTACTTGTCTCAACCATGACTAGTTTTGGATTAGTCAATAACCCTAACTTGAAATAATCATAACTTTGTACCTGTAATGAATAAAAATATGAAACTGATATATACTATTCTTCAGTGTTTTTTATGCAATTTCTCCGGGTGTCACTAGTTGGAACCTCTCAAAAAAGGAGTTATTTCAAAAATGACACACCTTGTTGAATTATGTCTTATTCTAGAGAGAGACCTTGTAGAGCGTGCCCCACACGAAATATTTGTTGAATCGATCTGAAACTTAGAAAGCATCACGAAAATAATTTATCCTCCCTTGAATTCCAACCCTCTTTTCTTCACCTTCCCTCTGAAATTCAACTTAGATATCCTTCGATTACCTTAGTCACCTATAGATCTTCAATATGCTCAAGTGTTCCACACCCAAAATGCTTAAGAATATCTCACAAGAATCTCTCGACCAATACTCCAAAAGATATTCTCACAAGAAGCTCTCCATTGATCCACAAAAAGGATGATATGCAAGAGACCATTGCTATCTTATTTATACTTTCATCCTCTAGGTCACTTAACCTATTTTCCTTATTTTAGGGTTAACCACTTTCCATAAATAGAAAGTTCTCCAATACTTTATCATTTAAATATTCCTTCTTGATTTTGTCACCTTACTTTATCATTTCTTGATTTTGTCACTTCTCCTTATTATTTAAATAATCCACCTTGACTTTGTCACTTTAATTTATCATTTAATAATATTAACCCATTTCTAGGTCACTTAACCTATTTTCCTTATTTTAGGGTTAACCACTTTCCATAAATAGGAATTTCTCCAATACTTTATCATTTAAAATATTCCTCCTTGATTTTGTCACCTTACTTTATTATTTCTTGATTTTGTCACTTCTCTTTCTTATTTAAATAATCCACCTTGACTTTGTCACTTTACTTTATCATTTAAATAATGATTTCTTCTTTTAGGTCACTTTGACTTCTTTGACCTTGGGGGCTTCAA
>JZKD02S2081259.1:1033173-1056442 GCA_000966675.3 Picea glauca
ATTTAAATATTCCTTCTTGATTTTGTCACCTTACTTTATCATTTCTTGATTTTGTCACTTCTCTTTATTATTTAAATAATTCACCTTGACTTTGTCACTTTACTTTATCATTTAATTAATGATTTCTTCTTTTAGGTCACTTTGACTTCTTTGACCTTGGGGGCTTCAAGAGTTTATGTGGGGGTCCTTCTTCTTCGCAAGGCCATAACTCTCAAACCATGAGGATTTATGTGACATTGCACATACCACCATAAATGGCATGACAAGCACTATCCATCTAGGATAGTTTCACCAACAATTTCCTTGATATTCATCTTATTATTCCACATACAAGCATGGGTCCTCCAACCATTCTTCTAGGATAACTCAATCCGCAAAGCATCTTCCCATGAGGGATTTCACCATAAGGGGAACACTTTGGAGTTCATCCATTTGTGCACCTTATCAATCATGATAAGACAATAATGAGAACATGGGTCCTCCAACCATTCTTCTAGGATAACTCAATCCACAAAGCATATTCCCGTGAGGGATTTCACCATAAGGGGACCACTTTGGAGTTCATCCATTTTTGCACCTTATTAATCATGATAATATAATAATGATTCATCTATACATTTTTCCAACAATGCATCATATACCAATGAAACCACATTGATCCATCTTCATCATGTATGAATGACAACTCATTGATCCATCTTCATCATATCAATGACAACTCATTGATCCATCTTCATCTATGCATTCTCATCAAGGAAAATACATATTACATTACATCAATCAATAAAACCATTGACATCAATGACAACATGATCCAACAAATAGTTCACATTAACTATATATTAATAATTAATAATTGTATATTAAAATTCAATAACTATATGATAATAGTTAATGTATAGTTTAAAAATAATATTAATACCAAGTCAATTATTCTCTCTCTCAATTATTAATACGATTGTTTTTATACTAGCAAAAATGACGCATCTGCACTAGTCAACAACTAATACATCAGATATATAAAAAAAAATATTGCTTCAACTATTTTGCAGATTTTCAGCCTTCCCTTGCAAAACATAGAAGTGAGAGGATGAATTTTTCTACAAGGGATTTTAATGTGATGTCCTTGATTACACGAATTGATTCTAACCCATTGATTACAAAGGTTAACAAAGAAACAAAACATACTTATTGCATGTTCTCTCTAACCCTCCTCTAGTTTGATGGACACCTAGAGTTTCCTATTTTCTCAAGTGGATATTCGCTTCTACTTCATCAACAATTTAAATCCCTATTAGACTTCCTTCCCCTTGTAAGAGGAGAGGATGGTTTTGGGGAATTCTTTTTCAAAAATTCAACAAAAGAAAAGGATTTAGCTATAGAATCAAAATGAGCCTCAATTTTTGGTACTTGGCCTGGATCCCTTTCATCCCCCTATGTTTCTTCAGCTTCCTCTTCTTCCTCTATCTCCTCAACATCTTCTTCCTCTTCCTCTTCTAATTCTACTTCCTTCTCTGCTTCTTGAGGGTTAACCATTGGATCCTTAGGGGATTGATTTGAACCCTTTTCAGGTTGAATTGTAGGGTTTTTGTCCATATATTTTGGATTTCTAGAGCCATATAGATTCCCAAGAGCTTCAAATTGATCATTCTGCAAACTCTCTTGGGTTTTCCTTGGCTATGGTGACCCCTTATGTTGTGATTTTATGCACTTTCTTATGATTGTTTTAAAATTGGTTTTGTATTTTGGCTTTGTCTTTGAAGGAGGTTTCTCTTTGTGATATTTTGGATATATTTTGGTAAAGTGCCCATATTCATGAAAAATATGGAACTTGAAGGGAACCTGTTCATAGTATAGAATATGTTGATGGATCCACTCTTCCATTTTTATTTGCAATGCCTCTGGTAGTCTCTTCTCTAGATCCATCTCCACATAAATTTTCACATAGGAGTACATGTTTCCTTTTGGTTCTACTTGATCAATGTATCTGACCAGTTTGTTCCCAATGTCTCTAAGAGAGATCTCATCCTAGAAAATTAGAGGAAGATAAGTCAATCAAACCCATACCAATGCTTTGAAATTTTCTTAGGAAACAATACTAATAAATCTATAGAATTGGATAGTCTAGTGCACGAACTCAAGATAGAAAATAGAGAGGCATATAACAATGTCATGGTGGAAGGAGACTCTAAACTAATTGTCTAGACCATCAGAAAGATAGGAAGGGGCTCGAACACAAATAAAATCTAAACAAATTGGTGCATGGATACCAAATGATCATAGGTGGCCACTATTATCAGCTCCATAAAAAACATAACACAACTGAATGTGCGCAAAAAACATAACAAACTAGCGAACATGTTAGCTAATGAGGTAGTGACCCTGCTAAACTAGAAAATGATCCTTAGTTGGGATATGGTATAAGAAAGACGGCTTAGAAGCGACTTCCATGACATCAATGAGAGGGAAAACAACAAAACTGCAAGGAGGGTAGTCAACTCCAGTTGGAGGTCTATGTAATCCATGATATAATGCAACCCATCAACAATAAATCATCATGATGATAGGGCCTATGCAGAATGATGATTTCACATATGGGAAAGTGAAGAAATTTATGGAAACAATAGGTGGAGGAATTGTTATAACCCTAATTTGCACCAGACATGCTTACCTGGCACCAGGCCATCTCATATTCCTTCTTTGCCAAAACAATGCTGGACAACTCTTCTTAAAAACCCATTTTATAAAGGCCCACATGCCCTGCTCCATTACTACACACGTGTACATGCTAGTTGACCCAAGACAACCCATGTGTACCTACAAAAGCACGAAAAAAGGAAATTTGTTGACGAACACACAACTTTGGGTAAGTTAACTAAACCTTTTGGCCATGCATGGCCGGTCATTCGACCAAATAACTAGCTCCTTCTAACCTATAAAAGAAGGGGTAGGGGTCCCATTTGAAAAGAGGAAAAAGATAGTAAAGAAACTCTACCCGAATTCGTATTCCCCTCTGCCCAAGATTCTGCAACCATTTTGTGATTTCAACGAAGAAAAGAGACAAGTGGGTTAGCAGTTGGTGCACAGTAAAAGAGGAGCCCAGGACCAGATTCATAGAGCAGTGGTCGGCTTCATCATTGTAAGTTGTTTTAGTGAAGTTAATAATAAAGAAGTACTTTTCCCATCCCTCCATATGAGATTGTCATTATTTATTGCGTACATGTTGATTCAACCTCTAACCCATTAATATGTATATCAAATGCATGTGGAGTTCTTTGTTTGTATTTGTGAATGTAGGTTAGCCTTGGGAGGAGAGTTGCAGTCAAAGAGAGACCAAGCATGAAGAGGGATTGATATCAAACGCCGGAAATAAGGTATGCTCACTTGATCTTCTTAACTCTGTATTTGTTTAAGAATAATGGGGATTAGGTCTAGGATGATGATAAAAAGTAGGAATCTTTAGGTCTTTTCTGAATGCATGATTAAACCCCTAAGTGCTAGTCCATAGGAGGATTTTCCACTCACGACAAAATTGGCGACCATATTGGGGATCTCTCGGGTTTTCTGGGAATACTTTTTGGTAGTTTTAAATTGGTTTCATCACCTTTTTTCTGAGTTTCTGCAAGAGTCTGAGCTAGTAGGGATTCTAGTCTTCCATACTAGTACTCCCTGATTTCTTTGCTTGGCTGCATTTTCTTTTTGGTAAGTCATAGAGGTACACATAGCATGTATAAGGCCTTCATGTGTGTACACATGCCCTACCTTCACACAGCCTGCATGCATACGCCTACTGATGAAGTGCTAGTTGCGTGTCTGAGAACCCAGGAAATCCTTCTCAGGAAGAGGCAGTCATCCTCTCCCCTGCAGAAGTGATCCTTATTAAGGATCTTATGGGTCCTTAAAGATCTCTGATTGAACAATCCATAGTCAGGTAAAAACCTCAGATCAACTTTTTCCTTGCATCTTTTTCTATCAAAGTAAGTTTTTGTGTCTTCAAGGTGTTATCACTCCAAGAAACCCTTTGTGGTTGCAGACCAAAGGTGCTTGGTAACTTAAGAAATGAATGTTTTTGTATTTTGTAAAGGTGGATCAATGGGACAACTCAATACCGCTTATGGCATTCAAACATGAAAATGATAAACAAATAGACAGTGCTCTCAAAGATTGATTAATCAGCAGATAACTTTAAAGTGGGTGGAGAATAGATTGTAACTAAACCAGTACAATTTAGGGTCTAAGAGACAATCAAGAGACTTATTATCAGGCTATGAGCTAAACAATGGGATAACAACCATTCAAANTTCAGATTTCTGAAGTCAACGCAGAGTCTGATCTCTCCATTCTTCTTCCTGAACAACACAAGATTAGCAATCCACTCTGAATACCTGAGGGGAATGATGATGTGAGCGTTCAACAGTTTCTTGATTTCTTTCTCCATTGTGGGCAGCAGCAAAGGATTCTGGTTCTCAATACCAGACTCCCTTCTTGAGCTTAGCTGCTTGTCTTGCTTATTTTGAGGAGAAATAGAGGCACACACGGCCTGTAGTGGGCCTACACACGTGCATACACGTCCTGTCTTTGGGCAGCCTGCATGCATATACTGGCTGTTGAAGTGACAGTTGTGTGTCTGTCTAGAAAATTTTGAGGAGGCAATTTTCCTCTTCCCTGTCAAGTTTTTACTTCCCCAATTTTTCTTGTTTCTTTCTAGTGTCTGTCATAAGTAGTTTTAGCCTAGGTTGTATTCTAGCATAGCTTGATTTTTCATTTAAAAGATTTTTTATGTTTCCTAGATTTTTAAACTTATTTTTATCTTGAAATTTTAAGAAAAATGAATCGTGCATTCATTAGTTTCTTTTAGGAAGAAAATATAAAAAAAAACTTAGTTTGTTAGATCTCTTTCTTTCCTGGCATTTTCTTTGCATTTGTTATTTGAAAAAGAAAAAGACATTAACATATCATTTTGTTTTCTTCTATTTTTAAAAGCATTTCAAAAAATAAATAAAAAAATAAATAAGAAATATAATCATTCTTTGCCAGTGTTCATGTAAGTTTCATCATTTTTCACAAAGAGTATTAACAACATTAGTTGCACTACCATACCCCTTTTGAGTAAATCAAGCCTTAGAAATAACACTAATTAAAAATTACTAGACTTTATGTTTGTAGGGTCCATCAATTAGATTAGGCTAGAGCCTTGATTTAGGTTGGAGAGGAAACTCTTCAAGGCTATAAAACAAACATACACGTCTGTGCTAAGGAGTGTAGAAGTCCATTATCATGAAAGTTATTTGGGACCCCCTTCTAACACAGGGGCTAAACACGAGGTCGCATGAGGAAAGGTAGCAGAGATAACCCCTCCAAAGCCAGACCAATTGTAGTGGAGAACACATATAGAGGGATTGTCTTGGGATTCCGTCGACTGCATTTGCCACAGAGCTTCGTGGGTCTCGAATCTGTTCGAGGTCCTCATTTGTCTTCTGGGCCACTTTTTTTCGATACCCTTGGCAGGTTTTGGGCTTGATACCCTTCTCATTGTGGTCTACCCAACTGTCGACTGTACCCGCCTGGTGACTGTTCGCGCGTTGGAAACCTAGTTCCCTATCTTTCTAGTGACATACACAAGTGAGTGCGGGGGTATACCATGGTACCTAGGATAGAAATTGGGCCACACTTTGCAGAGTATACCCAGAGGGTGCTTCCGTTTTCGAGTTGCACTTGCACCGGTAAGTTTCTCTAGTGTTGGTTGGTGTAACTGTTCTTCCAACTAGTTAGTCGTTTGCTTGATTTGCCTTTAGGAACTTTTAGTGTGTGCTCTGTGCTCCCTAGTTTTCCATAGTGAGTTAGTCAATCGTGGCTTTGGGTCTCTGACCTAGGGTGGTAGACCACCCACTCCACCGGTCGTGAGGACTTTTCAAGCTTCTGCTTAGAAATGTGGAGCCGCCTCTTTATAGGAATTGTTTTGATAACACTGGTTCTTCAGAGTCAGTGTGTGAGACTTTTACAGATTTGAACGATCTCTCAAGGGGAGAACATATGCATAATATATTCATGTCTAAAGTTCCCGACAATACCAACCAAGGAGCCCCTTCAAAAGGGGATTCTTGTGCTTTTCCCTTCTTTGGAAATGTTTGTGTCCCTTTGATGGCAACTTTGTACACTCCTGGGTTGAATGTGGGACTACCGGTTTGGTTGGGTACCATTCCAAATGTCCCGGATTCTCTTGACACTTATCAGTTAAGCGCCTTAAGTCATGGGCACCCTGTTGATGTTTCTTCGTCAACAAATTATTCTCCTCCTTCTCCCACCTCTGGTGAAAGTACAATTACTAGTAACCGAAAGTCTAAAYGAAATAGAAAGAGGAAGAATAGGAAGAAGAAATCACCAACCTTTGCGAGTCATGTTGGAGATAGGTCGACAACCTCTCCAAGTCATGTTGAAGACCRGCACCTAGCCTCTGCAAGTTATGATGGGGGAAATCACCCACCCTCTGCAAGTCATGCTGGGGGAAAAAGTCYAATCCCTGCTAGTCATACTAGCAATAGGTTTGTAGCCTCCGCGAGTCATGCTATCGACCCATCACCAACCTCTGCAAGTCATGTTGGAGATGTGCAACCAGCCACTACCAGTCATGTTGGGGGCATTGATTTTGTTGAGAAACCTAGATGGATAGGACGTAAGCCTATGTTCCCTTGTAAACTTTGCAAGGGAGATCACCTTACTCATTTATGCCTTGGCATTCCATAGGTAAAAATATTGTGGTTCTTGTCTGCAATCTCTTCTGATTCTGAGTCTTTGGAGGTTTCCTCACAGCCTATTCAACCATTGGCTGAGAAAGTGGTCATGTCGATGCAGTCATCAGCTGATCCCACTCCTCTTTTGGGGGGTGAGGTGCCTTTAGACCATGTAGTCTCACATCCTATTCATCCATTGGTTGAGAAAGTGGTCATGTCGATGCAGTCATTAGCTGATCCCACTCCTCTTTTGGGGGGTGAGCTGCCCTTAGACCATGTAGTCCCATAGCCTATTCAACCATTAGTTGCGAAAGTGGTCATGTCGATGCAATCATCAGATGATCCCACTCTTCTTTTGTGGAGTGACATGTCTACCGACTATGTTTTTAGCATTTCCGGTTCAATACTTTCAGAACAAGGGGGAATTCTGCTTGTTCCGAGCACACCCCCTCCAAGCCCTAGGATGGTTTCCTTTGATTGGAATGATCTTGTTGAGCCTCATATTCCTTCTTATGAACCTTTTCAAATAAGGGTTGAAGTTAATTCAACAAACATTTATTGATGTATAGTGGATGAAGGAGCCTCCGCAAGTATTTTATTCTCCTTGGTTTGGAAATTCTTGAGATCTCCCAAGCTTGTGTCTACTTCGCATGAGCTGTTGGATTTTGACAGATTTCCTAGTGATTTTTTGGGGGTTCTTCCACAGTTTCCTATCTCGTTAGGCGGGAATATTGTCTGTGTCGATGTTATAGTGGTGCAAGACCAGTTAGATTTCAATATGCTTCTCGAGCGTGATTATGTATATGCTATGAACGTTGTGGTATCTACACTCTTCCAGGTGATGCATTTCCCTCACAATGGAAGCATTGTCACTATTGATTAGCTAGCATCTGATAATCACCATCCTAATTCATCGTTAGTTCAAACTACCCCTTTATATGTTCCTAGTGTCCAGGTAGACTCTACCCTACCACAGGTTAGTTATGTGGCATCTTACCCTCGGTGTTCAATTGCTTCTGAGAAGGAACCTGTGCAATCATGTTTTCCTTATCGAGACTCGGTATCAATAATTGATCCTTTGGTTTATCCAATGGGAGCATGGGATCCCTCGCTTCCTCCTCTTGGTCCAAGTGAGCTTGAGTATCCTTCTGAGTCTGATCTCATTATTTTTATATCATCAAGCCCTCGTGCTTGTGATTCTTCACTGATAGACTCTGTCAGTCCTGGCCAGAACCTCCATCGTCATATGGAGTATGGTCAATTTACTTCACCCTTTGGGATTGTTGACCCTCGTTTGTGTAATTTCTCAGATTTTGAATTGCCTTTAGATGAGGCTATCCTTGAAGCCATGAATACAGTTTATTTACCACGGGAGGACGTACACCGTGGTTTGTGTTTTCTTCCCTTTTGGGAGACTTTCCAAGTTGACTATCGAAGAGACTCTTGGTATGAGCCTAGCAGTGGGCTCTACCTGAACTAGTTTCATACATGAGTCATAGCCCCCAACGGGTCTTCTTTTAAGCCCTTTTCAAACCTTCTAAACATGAAAAGATTGACGAGCGATCTTGTTTACCTTCATGCTCGCTAAACTGAAATTTGAAGTCACATCTATCCGGCGGTAGTTTACCCATTTTTCGGTCCAGATGGTCAATTGCACGAACAAAGGTACACTCTAGGGACCTCGTTTCTCTAGAAGAGTACTCTCAGGTATAATTTTAATCCTTTTCGGGCCTGAGGGACTAAATCTATGAAAAGGATACCCCCACAGAGTCCATAGTTAAGCTCTTTTCAGACTCTCTAAAATTGAAAAGATCATTGAGTGACCTTATTCTTTCACACTCGTTAAAATGGTCCAGAAGAGCATTCCTGACAGAGTCCATGGTTAATCTTTTTTCAGACTCCTTAAAAATGAAAAAATTGTCGAGTGATCTTGTCTTTATCACACTCGTTAAAATGGTTTTGAATAGACATCTTGTCGGTGCTAGTTTACCCCTTTTTTGAACCGACTAGACTACCTTCAAAAAAGGTACCCCATTGGAGTCTCCTTTTATGTTTTTTTTTCAGACTCTCTAAATATGAAAAACCGTCGAGCTCACCTTCTCTGGGCTTGTTAAACTTACATCAGAGGATGTTACCATTATGTGTTTTGTTAATCGCATTTGCATGCTTGCGTCTTTGGCCTAATTCCGACTCCATGTTAATCTCAATGGAACCATCTGAAGAATGCCTTATACTCAAGCCTTGTAGCACTTTGCCTCTATGTCTTGACACCTTTGGCCCTTGGAGGATTTTTCCCGAGTGTCCTTTTCCTACATATGTCCCTTTGCCCTGAGCATCCCCATGTTTCGTGCACTTGGAACTAGTATGTTTTTGACACTCAATCCTCCTTTGTAACGTATAATTATTTTATTCTTTTTCAAGCTTTCCAAAATTATTGAAAAAGACAAAAAAATCAAATATACCCCAAAAAGAGGAAGGGGAAAGTATTTTCTTTTTATTGGCAACATAATGAGTCGCCCTTGGATAAAGCACATATGTCCGTTTTTTCGTCAAACTCTAGGATTTAATATGACCTTAGGAAGTTGTTCCCACTACATTGAGCTATGTCGTCCTCTGTTTGGTTATTCTTCCAAACATATGGAGAGTTTGCATTGCCTCCTACCTCGTAAACCTATGTTAATTCCATGTTGCCTGAGTCTCATAATTTGTCGTGCTATTGTCCAAGGGAAGGTTTTACCAAGCCTGAGTCGGCCCCTCTATAGTTTGTCTCTTGCTCTCATGCCCGACCATCCCGAAAGTCCAATCAAGTCTTTGTTTGAAATCAATGAAAGCCTTCAGTCTGATAATCAAGATTCTCTAGTCCATGACCGACGAGCCATCAAAGACCTTTGGGTAGTGAATTCATACACTCATATTACACTCCTACCCAAGTTTTGAATATTTTGAAGTTGTTGCTTGAGCTCTAAACACCTCATCTCCAGCCATCAGGCCTTATCAGATTCTAGAATATGGATACTCTACATGTATACCTTTTTGATTTCAAGATGTCGCTCCGTTGTGTATTTCTCGCGGCTACACTTTATATAGTTCTATGACATGGATCTACAGTGTATTTGATTGGTATCCATGATTTTATTTTATCCCAAGCATGGGTATGCCCACCTCGGTGAGACAATTATTATTTTGTAGACGACACCTCCCGATTTATGGTCCCTGGGCTCACTTGCTCGAAACATTGGTGAATATTGTTAATGTATTTCAGCCATCAGATGCTCTTCTGACCTCACACATTAGGGGGMATCTGTTATAACCCTAATTTTCACCAGACATGCTTACCTGGCATCAGGCCATCTCAAATTCCTTCTTTGCCAAAACACTACCGAACAAATCTTCTTAAAAAACCCTTTTATAAAGGCTCACACACCCTACTCCATTATTGCACGCATGTACACTCTAGCTGACCCAAGAAAACCCGTGTGTGCTTACAAAAGAACAAAAAAACGAAAGGTGTTGATGTAACACACAGCTTTGGGTAAGTTAACTAAACCTTTCGGCCATGCATGTCCGGTCATTCGACCAAATACCTAGCTCCTTATAACCTATAAAAGAAGGGGTAGGGGTCCCATTTGAAAAGAGGAAAAAGATAGTAAAGAAACTCTACCTGAATTTGTATTCCCCTCTGCCCAAGATTTTTCAACCATTTTGTAATTTCAATGAAGAAGAGAAGCAAGTGGGTTAGCAGTTGGTGCACAGTAAAAGAGTAGGCCAGGACCAGATTCATGGAGCAGTGGCCGACTTCATCACTGTAAATTGCTTTAGTGAAGTTAATAATAAAGAAGTACTTTTCCCGTCCCGCCATATGAGATTGTCATTATTTATCGCGTACATGTTGATTCAATCTCTAACCCATTAATATGCAGATCAAATGCATGTGGAGTTCTTTGTTTGTCTTTGTGAATGCATGTCAGCCTTGGGAGGAGAGTTGCAGTCACAGAGTGACCAAGCGTGAAGAGGGATCGATATCAAACACTGGAAATAAGGTATGCTCACTTTATCTTCTTAACTCTGTATTTGTTTAAAAATAATGGGGATTAGGTCTGGGATGATGGTAAAAAGTAGGAATCTTTAGGTCTTTTCTACATGCATGATTAAAACCCTAAGTGCTAGTCTGTAGGGGGATTTCCCACTCACGACAGGAATGCCTTGTGTTGTTCCTGAGTTTATACTTTAAGGCTCTAAAGTATACTTTCAAGGCATCTGAAAAGACAAAGGGAGCTAATGATAAGAAAATATATGATAAAGAAATGAGGGCTATAGTTGGTTCCTCAACTGTCTCTGTCGAAATTCCCAGTTTTCCTGGATACTTATATCTCTCTAAATTGTCGCCCATGAATTCTCTAACTCAACCTGGTTATTTTTTGTTTGTAAGATAGTGTTAAATAAATTTAGAGTGATACTGGTTTGATCCGAAAGGTTAGGTTCGATGTTAGGCTGCCTTCCAACTGGTACTGTCATGAAGGGTAAAATTAAAGAAGAAAAAGTTATTGTGTTTTCTTTTTAGTCTTGTTACCTCTATTCCACAATACAACGAGAATGATGTCAACACCCAAATAAATAGGATGACTAAATTGTAGGCCTTTTCTTATATCTAAGTCAAATTTTAAAGAAAAGAAACATGTATGATATGAAGAAAAACATAAATCTATTAGCAAAGTGAGGCATCAATTTCAGAGGAATCTCACATAGTAACATAAGACTACGAAATGAGAAAAATATTAATGAAGCATATGATGTTGAAATCTAAATATCTATAGGTCTTGTATCTGTTGATAACAGATACAAAGGAAAAACTATAAATGATTTAAATAACAAGAATAATAATTTCCACAATAGAGGTTTTACTAAATTGTAGCCAAGCATTCATCAATTAAACATATGAAAGAAAGATGAGATGACAGGGAAACACATAACTCAGAGGTGACAAGATCTGGAATCTTCAATCTGCATTTCTATTAATTTAGAGTCTCTTCAAAATTACTTCGTCAGAAATGATTTTTTTAGAGAGATAAAAAAATCCTTTTGTCAATCTTATCTCCTTTTATTTATACAAAATCATCACTACTTGATCGTTAGCGATCTACTATTTTTTAGGGAAAAAGAAGGAAAAAATAGTTACAAAACTGCAACCTTAACCGTTGCATGATTAACATTTCGTTGGTCTATCATTTCAAAAGTATAATACTTCGAACGACACTTCACTACTTAGTTGAAGTCTCTCCCTCTTTTGAAACTATACATTCAACACACTTCTCTAAAAAATGAAAAAAAATTATGGGTGGTGTTGAGAGATCTTTAGTTTCAAATAGATAAAACTTTCTTTGTATTTTTGGAAACTGGTCTTCAAAACATTTATCGGCAGATCTAATCACTTGCAGCTTTAAAGTAGGCTGTATCGCCATCTGTCTATCTGATTAGTATTGATTTCGCTCAACTGTGAAATTTTTGCTTGAACCTCCTGTAAACTCTCTTTGTAGTACAATTGTTGTTTCACAATGTTTATCTGCCCTAGTAGTCTAGAGCAGTCATTTATTTCCAATCCTAATGCTTTCTTATCCAAAGAATCAAATATTCCCTCACATTCATCTTTGATTTCTTTGAATATCTTCTTGTTTTCAACTATGTTTGTTTCCCATGCTTTGAGCATAATGTCTCCTCTTATCTGTTCTGTGACAGGAAGTTTTAAATCTTTCGGCATTTCCCTGTTCCCTAAACATGTGACTACCTTATGAAAAGTATTCCTTGCTGCTTCAGCCTCTTTTTCTAGTAAAATAATGTTATCAAGAGATTTTCTTGCCTCTTGAAAATAACACTGGATGATCTCTATTTTGGAGATGAATTGTTTCTACTCAACTTATATCTTTGTATGGGCTTCTAACGAGAGGGCTTGAAAAGCCTTCAAGTCTATGACCCGACCTTCTGTCAAACTCAATTTAGCTTGTAATTGTTTAACAAGCTCACTCTGCCGAGTAACCTGTACCTAACTTACTTGTATCCTCTAGTTCATTTTGTCCAGGATAGTTTTGAGTGAATGGATTTCTTGCCTTTTAGCAACTCTGGCATGTTCTATACTTTTATCTACCTCTTCTTTAATGTTTTTCTCAACATTCTTCAACTGATCCTACAATCGAGCTATCATGTGGTTACTATTATTTATCCTTGTTCTCATGCTCTCCACAGTAAAAATGTTTGTTGTTTCCATGGCTCCCATGGAGCCTGCTACCTCTATAGTGAAATCCTCCTCCTCCAGTTTCTGGCCATCTATCAAGACCCTATGCTTCTTCACCATACCCCCTTCTCTCATATGAATTTCTTTCCTTACAATAACCTTCCTCTTCTTTCTGAAAAAATAATCGGAAGGAGGGATTTCATCTCTGGAAATAAGGGTGAGGTCACCAACATATATATCTCCCATCTATGGGAGTCCAAAGGTGGACCGTAAAGGAGTTAAGGAAGTTATGGGACTTCCTAGCTCTATAGACCTTGTTTCTCCCATAGCCTCAAGTATAATGATATAAACAATAGGTGATGAAGGAGGAGTGGACTTACTGGACTCGAGAGGTATCCTGGACCTCCTCTTTACTTCCGTCTCTGGATTTTCTATTTTTAAGGCCTCTTCATTTTGTGAAGATCCTTCAGTCTCATGAGGAAATTCTTCAGGATTGACTTTATCTTCTGTTTCTTGTTTGAAACCTGGAGGAGTATCTTCTTGTTCCTGAGGAGGGGTGATTTCTTCACCTTGCAACACTTTAGGCAGTCCACTCTGTTTGTGTTTCTGGAAGGTCTGAAAACTAGCTTGCAAGTTGGATGACAATGTCTGTACTCTTTCTAACACCTCCTCATAGGTCTTAGTCCCTTTGAACAGGTCATCATAAGGGGACTTATAATGTTCATAAGCCTTCATATTATAGTGGGCCATGTGTTTTCCCACCAACTGGAAAGGATCATGCTTCCTGTGCTAGAGGTTTACCAATTTAACCTCTTCTAGTGCTGCCACTTCAACTTTGAAATGACCTAAGTTGAGCAATGAAAATTTCCCAATCTGAACGGGAAAAACTGGCCAAAATTTCTTTTGATCCACTTTTAGTTCTATCCCAATTCCACCTGCTACTATTTGATGAGCCACCTCTCTGCACACCAGTCTGCCAGGGAGGAATTTCGGTAGGGCGTGTGGGGGGATTGAGCACCTGAAAACTCTAATGTATGAAAAATTCTCCTCTATGAACCAGTCAACAACTTCCCTAAGGTTTCTTGTGACAGACTCTGATATTTGCAGAGGTGCACAACCGTACAATGTCTGATGTAGTGGTATCACCATGAAATGACAAATTTCATAGAACAAATCCTTGGCATTTTCTTCCCAAAGTTTAGAATGATATTCATGACTTGGCCTCAAGTAAGTAGGATTCCAACTCCAATTCATCAAAGGGAAAGGAGTCGAGAAGCATATAGCATCCATGATTTATGTCGACATATAAAAGGCTACTGGTCAGCCTTTTGATCTTCAAGTCTAATAGTCCATGACCTCCTTTTCCATGTTATCAGATAAAATCTTATCCCAATCGAAGCTGTAACCTTCTGTTGCCTCGTACAAAAGAGGTACCCACTCTGCAGGGAAATGGGTGGGACTTTTCTTACCAAAAATTCTACATAACATCATCGCCACATAAATCATATAATCATTCAATGAGGCTATGGCATAAATATCATGGGAGTCAGCCCTGAATTTTTCCTCGTTTCTCCACCAGTCTTTGATTATGCCAGGATAGGTTTGGTCTGCCTCCAAACATTATTTTCTTTTAAAATTACTCACAAATTCTTGATTATAAACATACTTGGGACTGGGGGATAATTTATACATTACTTGTACATGTTCCAGTCTGAAAGAGCCAATGATGACCCCTTGGCTGTCCAGAATGCTCCTCGTCTGTATGTCAGTTTGCTCTAAGGCTCAACTGATCATATCATTATAAGCCATAAGCTGTGGCTGTGTAGCTATTTTGTGGAGCTCAGACTCCGCTATATTACGAATCTTGTTTTTGGGGTCATGAGGGAAATTTTTAATTTCATAATCCAGAGTCTTGAAAATATGTCTCCAGGATTTTATGGAATCGATGGCATGTGGTGTTATATCATATATAACGTCTTCGTCTGGACTCGAGACTTCTACAATCTCTTTGCTTTTATTGGGTGCCTTCTTAGGCGCCATGATACTTGTGCTGGATCAGAAACTTGTTTACAGAGAAAGTGTGTATAAAACCAGGTAAACGTGACATGCAACCGATGTAAAGGATAGCTATGAAGTTCAAACATAAGACTTTCTTAACCTTCAATTTCACGTTAAAGCGAGTGTACAGATGCAGACGACGAAAAAATAATGTTTTTTAATGGAAAGATATTCCTATAGATACTCTTTCATGTCGAAAAATATCTTCATTTATCCGTTATTAATGTCGTCGTATATTGATGATTTTGAAACTGAAGTTTCAAAAATCATCGCCTTCTTCAATTCCCAAAACGTGAAAGGCGGTTTAATTATTTCTAATCCTGTTTTAAAAACGAATTAACTTGAAACTTAAAACCTATTTAGAGAAAACATGATTTCGCATTTCGGGACTTCGGGGATCCTGTTGTCAAGGGATAAGTCACAAGCAATCCCCGGGTCACGAAATCACGATGAGATTAGTGAGGCACTAATACACATATTAGGTCTTTAATTAAAACAGGTCAATAATTAATTATCCTTTTAACTTTTTTGGAAAAGTGAGGATTAGGAGTTTGACTGTTGAGAGTTTGAAAGCGTTTCGTTAGAAGGGAAAAACCCGAATCGTGAAAGATTAAGGGAATGATAATCATTTTTAGGAACTTAATTACTTTCAGGTTTAAATAACGCTTCGTGGAAAGCGACGGAAAAGGTGACCTTTATTTATTTCCCCTTTAATTTTTTTTTTAATAAGCTAAGCGTTTTCGGGATTTCGACACCGGGAAAATAAGATGGTTGAAGATTATACTTCGAGAAAAACCAAATCTCAAAAACCCGAAAAGGAACAAAAGGCTCAAATTTCCCCTTTTTGGACTAAGGGAGGCTCCACAACTTAGGAAAAGATGAAGCTTTAGTTTCGAAAGATAGGAAAAATTAAACTTCGTGTCAACATTAGGCTCCATCTAGGGATCTCATCTCCTTGTGGGACGAGAAGAACACATAGACCAAGTGCCTTCATTGGGTAATGGGGTCAAAGACTTGGCTCTGTGAGACAAATAATGAGAAAGACCGAACAAGATCAGGGTCTCAACATTAACCTTGAAAACTCTTCAAAACCAAAAATTTCTGACTATCCCAAGCTAGGCTTTCAATACATTTCTTATCCTGAAACTGACCTCAAATTTGTGTAAGATAATCAAAACCAAATTAACCATCTTATCAGGATTATCATGATTCTATTTGCATCAAGGTAAGTATTTACACTATGTCCAGTAAGGAGATCTTAGAAACCTATGATAAAATCCAACCGAAAAGAAGAGAAATTACCAGAGTATCTTTTAACTCATGTATAACAACTTTTATCAGATGTGAGGACATTGCTTCACTGCCAGCGAGCCTGTTCAGTACCCTGGTGAAGTTATCCGACTTCCCACATTGAATTTCCTTTCGCCACTTCATTTTTTGCAAGAATTTAAATGCTGAGATGAGGGAAATCAATAAGCATGAATTTCCTTTCTTCATCTCTTTGAACTAGATGGAGGCAATCAATATTGAATTTCCTTTCACTATCTGTCCATATTCAATATTTTATATATTTTTTGAAGTGGGGGAAATCAATGAGTATGCAATACACTCGGGAAGGTATCTGTTTGAAAAGAATCAAAGTTTGTCAACTCATTTAAATCGCTTTGTGTCAATCTTCTTACCTGCCTTCAAAAAATCAAGGGCTTCAGAGAAATTCTTAATGGAAACTTTTTGACCTTTAGTTTAGGGAACTTCCTTGAGACAAACCGATCAGTTATTCCTGTTAGGATAACTAATAAGGTTAGGATTAATCTAGACATGTTTATGATCCATCCAAAGTCAAAGAACTAAAAACACAACCTACTCTCTTTCTTGAAAGTTTGTTCAAGAGTTTTCATGACCAATGCGAGACTCCTCTGTTCTCACGAAATTTTACGATCAGACGGGAAAAGGATTTACTATGGCCAAGGAGGGAGTTAAAGGGGATTAGAAAAATTTCTTTACATATGGCTGTTCTTAGAGATTTTCTTAATTATCCTTTACAATCTTCTCTTAAGTCCCTTCTTTTTTATAATACTTTAAGAATTTCTTTGATTGAGCCGGTTTTTTTTTTTAACAAAAATAAATCGATGATTTATTCATTCATAGTTCTTAGAGATTTTATCCGGAATTTTAAAATGGGATTTCATACCTTTATCAGCTTATTATATTTCCAGCCCAAATATAATTCCTTCATTACCTTTTTCATTGTGGGAGACTTGATAGGAATACTTGTGCATGTCACCTTTCAGTACCTCAAGTCTGTTGTCTTGTGAGAAAATTTACCTGCAAATAACATAACATTATAATCCTTAGGAACTGACATGAAAGAAACTTTTGTTTATTTTATTTTATATACATATATATA
This sequence comes from Picea glauca, assembly GCA_000966675.3. Classification (NCBI taxonomy): domain Eukaryota; kingdom Viridiplantae; phylum Streptophyta; class Pinopsida; order Pinales; family Pinaceae; genus Picea; species Picea glauca. The sequence continues at coordinate 1,050,596 of JZKD02S2081259.1, forward strand.
TACAATTTTTTTTATTTTTTTTTGAAAACAAACCGATATGTACATTGGTGATTTAGAAACACATTACTACATGAAGTGTTTAAGATGCTTCCCATTTACAGGGGCATTAAGAATGTTTCCATCCAAGTTTTCTAGTAACCAAGCATTTTTTCCTTCCAAGGCCGAAATTTTGTATGGACCGGACCAGGTTGGATCGAATTTGCCATGTTTTCTAGCGTCTTCTTTTATAGCTTCCCATTTTAAGACCAATTCGCCAGGGAGGAATCCTCTATCTTTCACTTTTTGATCGAATAAGACTTTCATTTTATCTTGATACCTTTGCAACTTTCATTTACTTCGGCCCTATTTTGTTGAACTTTGACCAGCTGGTTTATTCTCCTGGTAACGTCATTGGGTTCTTCATTTGAATCCTGCCAGAGTTTCATTACTGGCAGAGCAAGATTTATTGGTAAAATGACATCAGTGCCATATACCATTTGGAAAGGGGAAATCCCAATTGCTCTTTTAGTGCTTATTGTGTTGGTCCATAGAACATATTTTAAATGGATATGGCATGCTTTCTTGTTTTCTGTCAAGACCTTTTTTATCATGACAATCAGGATTTTGTTGGATGATTCAGCCAGACCATTTCCTTCTGGATAGTAAGTTGTTGAGTGTCCTAGTATGATATTATATTTTAGATAAAAATTCGCCATAGCCATTGACTTGAATTCTTGCGCATTATCAGTGACTATTTTCTGGGGACAACCAAACCTGGATAAAATATTATCTTCCAAAAACTTGATTACTACCAAATAGGTTGCATTTCTTGTGGGAATAGCTTCCACCCATTTTGTGAAGTAATCAGTAGTAGTTAGGATCCATTTGTGCTGTGTGTTGGAGTGTGTATGTATTTCTCCAATGAAATCGAGTCCTCGTTGCTGAAAAGGGGCTTCAGTTTTAACTGGAATAAGGGGCAAAGCTGGGATCTTCTGTTTGCCTGAGAACAACTAACATGGGACACAATTTTGAACTTTAGTGTTCACTTCTGTGAACAATTTGGGCCAGTAGTATCTGGCTCTTAACATTTTATATGCTATTTCTCACCACGCGTGATGTCCTCCACATACTCCGACATGGAATTCATCTATAACCCCTTCTATTTCAGTTTCAACTAAACACCTCAGTAGGAAAACCAAGGGGTATTTCCAATACAATTTAGCATCTATGATACAGTATTTTACAGCATGTAACTTTAGCATCCTAGATTTTGACAAGGTTGACTCACTAGGACATTGAAGCATGAGTAGGTAATGGATGATGTCATGATACCAGGCTGAAGCAAAAAACTTATCTTGGATTTCGGCTGTAGGTGTGGTGATATCAAGCTCGCCAATTTCCAGGAATCCTTTGTTCTCTTGCAACTGCTCTATCCCAAGTGCTTTTGAATTCGATTCAGCAAGCAATTTGGCCAAACCTTGACCTTTGATAATTTTAGTTGGTTTGACCTCTAGGTAAAACTCCTAGATCTTAGCTAACCACCTGCCTCTTCTTCCATCGTTGTCTGGTTGCACCAGGATATCTTTAACAGAGCTAGAGGGTACATAAGCAATGATCTTTGAATGAAACACGTAAGTTCTGAAAGCCTTGAGATATTTCACCATTGCATAGGCCTGTTTCTCCATTATATCATATTTCAACTCAGTATCTCCGAGGCTTTTGCTAAAAAATGCAATAGTCCGCTCAAAAATTTCCTCATTTTTCTGTAATGACACAACTGCAATAGTATGTTCTGAAGCAAAAGAAAAAATCAAAAACTCTTTCGTGTAATCTAAACTTGCCAGGACCGGTGCTTCACTTATTACTTTCTTGATGCGTTGAAATGACGCTTTGGCTTCGTTGGTCCACCTCACCTCGCTGCCCTTTTTTAGCATATCTGTTATCAATTTCACTATCTCAGTGAAGTTGGGGATGAATCTCCTCAAGAAATTTATTTTTCCTAAAACAGACTGAATTTCTTTTACATTACTTGGAAAATTTATAGTGTCTATTGCTTGAACTCTTTTTGGATCGATTTTGATTCCCTCTTTAGACATGATATGGCCCAAGAGTTTACCTTCTCTCACCACGAAATGAGATTTATTGGGGTTGAGTGACAAACCAAATTACAACATTTCTCAAAGGTTTGTTTAAGGTGCATTAGATGTTCTACATCAGACTTGGAGAACACGGTCAGGTCATCAAGATAGATAACGACGAATTTATCTCTTTCACCCACAAAAGTGATATCCATGGCTCGCTGAAAAGTGGCCCCTGCATTCATCAAACCAAAGGGAATTTTATCATACATAAAAGTACCCCAAGGGGTAGTGAAAGTAGTTTTTTCTTTATCGTCCCGATGCACTATGATCTGATTGTAAATTGAAAAACCATCAATCATAGACATCCGGTTAGCTCCAACTAATTTTTCTAAAGCGTGACCCATCTTAGGCAATGGGTAATTGTCTTTGAGTGATGATCGATTCAGGTTTATGAAATCGACACACAGTATGATCTTGCCGTTTTTCTTTTTTACTGGGACCAAATTGGCTACCCACTCAGAGTATCACAGTGGAACTATGATTTTAGTATCCAGGAGTTTTTTTACTTCTTTTTCTATCACTGGTAACAAGATAGGGTTAATCTGCTTGAGTTTCTGTCTAAAAGGTTTGACGCCTAGTTTTAGTGGAATTTTATGTTCCATGATAGTCATATCATAAGTTCTCAACTCGTCATAAGACCAGGAAAAAACATCTTTGTATTTTTTAAGAAACTCGTCATATTTACTCTTGATTTTGGGAGACAGGTACCTGGATACTTTCACCAGTATGGGACTCTCCTCGGTACCTATATTTCAATCTTTGACCTCCTCTGGCCGAGGCTGTAAGGTAGTCTTAAAAGGGATGTCATCATGAATGAAAAACCTTTCTAAGGGAATCATGCCCTTGGGTATCTGATTATTTTTTAAAACCAACATTTGGTGATTTGCGATTTTATCCTGGAACTCTTAGAGGTCTTCCCCTTCCTGCATTATCCAAATAGGATCATTTTGGTTTTCTTGGTCAGCATGGGTTTTGACGAACTCATCTATCGTTTCTAAAAAAATTCAGAGTTGTTCATCATCCTCAAAGACTTGCCAATGTTGTATGTTATTGGGTATTGAAGTTCTATGTCTCATATGTATATGATATTTAAGTTTGAAAGCAGTGGGAGGTGCAAAAGTCAAAGATTCTTTGGCTAAAGCATCTGCTTGTTGATTTTATGCTCTCGGGACGAAGTGAATATTAACAGAGGAGAAAATATTTTTTATTAGGTCCCAAACACAATTTCGATATGACCTTAAACTAGGATGTTTGGCCTAGTACTGGCGATTAAATTGTTTCACGATCAACTCTACGTCACCAAAAACTTCCATGTTTTTAATTTTCATTTTCTTAGGGACCTCTAACCCTAACAATAGAGATTCATACTCACGTATGTTATTAGTGTGGTCTATGTTCCATTGAAGCCTATAAGAGAAAGGAATAACAAATTGGTCATCAGGTGCCACAAAAATTACTCTAGCCCCAGCTCCAAGATAAGATGAGGCACCATCAAAAAACATTTTCCAAACACCAATGTTACACACATCTTGTTCTATTTGTTCTTTTTCTTTTTTATTTCCTGTACAACTTTCTTATATACACACATATACATCATCATCTAAAGATAATATACAATTACCTAAATCTTGATCAAGAATATATACAGGATAATTATTTGGGATGAGAGGATCACTAACCATAAATGCTAACCTAGTTTCCCTGTACAGTCGCGTAAACTGCCCCCCGAAAACTAGAATTGTTGCATACATCATATCAAGTTGAAGGGAACCTCCAAGTTTGGTACCCCAAGATTGGACAAGAGCATGCCATATTTTGGGGGTATATCTGCAACAACTACATCCATTAAAACACTTTTCGAAGGTACCTGTGCAAGGTTTACTACTAAGTCCTTTATCATACCTGTACATTTGAATTTCCTCGAATCAAAAGAATATAAATCTCCATAAGGCCTAGTGATTTCAAGGCCGAGTCTGTCCATGATTTATTTAGGCATCACATTGTGAGAGGCCCCAGAATCTAACATGCAGTTATGGAGCAGATGATCGAAAATAGTCAAAGTGATGTAGAAAGGAGCTACAGTGTCTCTGGCATGTTTGAAGTGTGGGCCAAAAATTGTGTTAGTATTTTCATCCTCTAAGTTTATAACATCAGCCTAACTCTCATTTTCCGAAAAAATAATCATTTTAGCAATTTGTTTTCGGTATAGCGGTTTTTTGGCCAATTCGACAAGGGGAATAGTAGTTTTGATCTTATTGATTTCATTCTCTAGGTTAAAACTTCCAATGGTTTTGTCGATTTCCATGTTTTGAACCTCCGACCCTTTCTTTTCATCTTTCCTTGGCTGAGGGGCCTTTGTTTCGGTAACATGGGTGTCTAGTTTCTGCATGCTTAAGGGTGGCATTTCCACTGTCTTTGTTTTAGTAGACTGTATGTTAGTGGTCTTAGTCCCTTCAGTCTTTTCTTCAATGTTTTTTTAAACTGGTACATCATTTTCAACCCTCGGCAATATCTTTTTAACTGGAGCGGTTGAGGAAACCCTGTTTCTAGGTCTTAGGTTATACTTCTAGTGGAGCTCGACCATTATACTATCTGTTATTCCCTGATAGGTCAAATCTTCCGAGACACTATTTTTCTTGTTACTATCAGTCCTATAATTTGAATTCAGAGACTTTTCATAATCACATCTTGTTATATAAGGTTGTAAGCAGTATTCGCCAATATTGTTTATATCCTCTTCTAATTCCTCGAAATCCTCCAAGTCTTTCCCTCCTATAAAGTTTTCACTTTTAAAAGGGGTTTGGATTTTTTGATCTTCGTTCTTAATTTGTTTTTGGTGGTTTTGAGGATTAGGGTTCTTCCTGAATTCCTTTCTAGGGTGATGTTCATTTTTAGCTTTATCAAGTTCCATTCTCGATATTTTGTTTGACAGTTCTTTGATGATTCTATCCATATCATCCATCTTATATTCTGAGGACCTTCCTGATCCAGAGGGTCCTCGTTGCTCCCTGTATCTCCTTATTTCTTTGTTTCTAGTCTCAAATTTGGCTTTCAGCTTTCTTGATGCCATCATGTTAGATTCAATTTCCAAGGCATCATCTTTCATCTTGGTGAGATCTACTGATCTTCTCTCCCTTAATAGTAGGGTGAAGTTAGGGTCGAAAGCTCCAGCGAAAATCACTTTCGCCACGGTATGTGAGGGTTTGACCTCAGCTGGGATCTTGTTGTACAATTTTTTGAATCGTTGGGTGAACTCAAGGACTAATTCCAATTTTTTATTTCGAAGAGCTCCAAATTCTGTTAGATAATAAAGATGGTCTTTTTGCTCATCCCACTATCTAATAAAAGAATTTTCAAGTTCATCATATGACGGTATAGATCCAACCACTAAGCCTCGAAACCAGGTTCTTACTTTCCCTTCAAAGGTTTGAACCAAGAGTCTGGAGTAAACATCTTCTTGTTCCAATCCAAGAATGTTAGTGAATTGATCGAAACAAATTATGTGTTCGACTGCCGTTAAATCGCCCTCTCCTATGAACTTGGGGTGGTTTTTCATGTAATTTTTTGGTAAATCATGGAGAGGGACCGGTAGAACCAGAGGACCATATCTCACAACAACCTTTGCAAATATACGAAGAGGCGGTGCTTGGCCATCTGCTCCTGCTCCCGGACCACCTGCGACGCCACCTCCCGCCCCACCTGCTCCAGTCATGGCCATTGTGTCTTT
>JZKD02S2081259.1:1056492-1068200 GCA_000966675.3 Picea glauca
AAGAATGTTAGTGAATTGATCGAAACAAATTATGTGTTCGACTGCCGTTAAATCGCCCTCTCTTATGAACTTGGGGTGGTTTTTCATGTAATTTTTTGGTAAATCATGGAGAGGGACCGGTAGAACCAGAGGACCATATCTCACAACAACCTTTGCAAATATCCGAAGAGGCGGTGCTTGGCCATCTGCTCCTGCTCCCGGACCACCTGCGACGCCACCTCCCGCCCCACCTGCTCCAGTCATGGCCATTGTGTCTTTAGCGGTAAACGTTTGGGGGTTATAAGGAAGGGTTTCAAGAAGTTGGTTATCGACGGGGATGAAACTTGAGAAAAAGGAGCTTGGGGAATGTGGACTAGTTCCTTCATATTCACAGGGTGAAAATATAGGAGAATCAACAGAAGTTGAATCAAGATATATTAGATAATTGTTTGAGTTTTGAGAGGTGGGAAAACGGACTTCGATAAGCGAGGGAGAATCTGTCACAACAGGAAGTGAGACAGATCTTTGTTTTCTATTGGTGTGGGAAATGAATGAGAAAGATTTTGTCTCAAAAATAGGCAGAACCAAATATAATTCGGGGGATGCATCTTTATAAGCAGAGCACTCCCCGTAAAGGGTTGGAATACTTGATTCACTGTGTTGATCTTTAGAGTCAGTCAGTGTGTATTTAGGTTGATAATTTTTATTTGTTGATGAGACAGTCTGCCGGAAGTGTCTTCTTGATTTTAGAATTTTTTCTGGATTGGAAAAAGGCAAAATATGCTCGTCGTCTGGATTCTTCCTGGTGTTCTTCTGGTTGAGAGCCAGTTTAAACAAAATGGAGTCGCCAAGTGAAATATAAAGGTATCCTTAGAAGGTTTCCAAAATTTGTTCACTACCAAAGAAGGGAAGTGTCAATGTCATTCTTCCCACGGAAAAAGCTTCGTTACTCCATTCTTCGACAACGACGACAAAAATATGTTGTTCCTAAGTTTATACTTTAAGGCTCTAAAGTATACTGTTAAGGCATATGAAAAAATAGAGGCAGCTGACGATAAGAAAATATATGATAAAAATATGAGGGCTATAGTTGGTTCCTCAACTGTCTCTGTCGAAATTCCCAGTTTTCCAAGATACTGATATCTCTCTCAATTTCCGCCCATGAACGTTCTAACTCAACCCGGTTATTTCTTGTTTGTAAGATAGTGTTAAATAAATTTAGAGCGATGTTGGTTTGATCTGAAAGGCCGGGTTTGATGTTAGGCTGCCTTGCAACTGGTACTGTCATGAAGGGTAAAAGTAAAGAAGAAAAAGTTCTTGTGTTTTCTTTTTAGGCTTGTTATCTCTATTCCACAATACAACGAGAATGATGTCAACACCCAAATAAATAGGATGACTAAATTGTAGGCCTTTTCTTGTATCTGAGTCAAATTTTAAAGAAATGAAACATGTATGATATGAAGAAAAACATAAAGCTATTAGCAAAGTGAGGCATCAATTTTAGAGGAATCTCACATAGTAACAAAAGACTACAAAATGAGAAAAATATTAATGAATCATATGATGTTGAAATCTAAATATCTATAGGTCTTGTATCTGTTGATAACAAATACAGAGGAAAAAATGTAAATGATTTAAATAACAAGAATAATAATTTCCACAGTAGAGGTTTTACTAAATTGTAGCCAAGCATTCATCAATTAAACATATGAAAGAAAGATCAGATGACAGGTAAACACATAACTCAGAGGTGACAAGATCTGGAATCTTCAATCTGCATTTCTATTAATTTAGAGCCTCTTCAAAATTACTTCGTCAAAAATGATTTTTTTAGAGAGATCAAAAAATCCTTTTGTTAGTCTCCTCTCCTTTTATTTATACAAAATCATCACTACTTGATTGTTAGCGATCTCCTATTTTTTAGGGAAAAAGAAGGAAACAATAGTTACAAAAATGCAACCTTAACCGTTGCATGATTAACATTTCATTGGTCTATCATTTCAAAAGTATAAGACTTTGAATGACACTTCACTACTTAGTTGAAGTCTCTCCCTCTTTTGAATCTATACATTCAACACACTTCTCTAGAAAATGAACAAAAATTCTGGGTGGTGTCGGGAGATCTTTAGTTTCAGATAGATAAAAAATTCTTTGTATTTTTGGAAACTAGTCTTCAAAACGTTTATCAGCAGATCTAATCACTTGCATATTTAAATTAGGTTGTATCAACCATTTGTCTATTTTATTGGTATTGATTTCGCCCAACTGTGAAATTTCTGCTTGAACCTCCTGTAAACTCTCTTTGTAGTACAAATGTTGTTTCACAATGTTTATCTGCCCTAGTAGTCCAGAGAAGTCATTTATTTCCAATCCTAATTCTTTCTTATTCAAAGAATCAAAGATTCCCTCACAATCATCTTTGATTTCTTTGACTATCTTCTTGTTTTCAACTATGTTTGTTTCGCATGCTTTGAGCATAATGTCTCCTCTTATCTGTTCTATGACAGAAAGTTTTAAATCTTTCAACATCTCCCTGTTCCCTGAACATGCGACTGCCTTCTGAAAAGTATTCCTTACTGCTTTAGCCTCTTTTTCTAGTAAAACAATGTTATCAATAGATTTGCTTGCCTCTTGAAAATAACGTTGGATGATCTCTATTTTGGAGATCAATTGTTGTTTCTCAGCTTTTATCTTTGTATGGGATTCTAACGAGAGGGCTTGAAAAGCCTTCAATTCTATGACCCGACCTTCTGTCAAACTCAATTTAGCTTGTAATTGTTTAACAATTTGACTCTGTTGAGTAACCTGTACCTGACTTACTTGTATCCTCTGGTTCATTTCGTCCAGGCAAGTTTTGAGTGACTGGATTTCTTGCCTTTCAGTAGCTTTGGCATGTTCCATACTTTTATCTACCTCTTATTTAACGTTTTTCTCATCATTCCTCTACTGATCCTGCAATTGAGCTATCATGTGGTTACTCTTCTTTATCCTTGTTCTCATGCTCTCCATAGTAAAAATGTTTGTTGTTGCCATGGCTCCCATGGAGCCTGCTACCTCTATAGTGAAATCCTCCTCCTCCAGTTTCTGGCCATATATCAAGACCCTATGCTTCTTCACCATACCCCTTCTCTCATATGCATTTCTTTCCTTACAATAGCCTTCCTCTTCTTGCTGAAAAAATAATCAGAAGGAGGGATTTAATCTCTAGAAATAGGGGTGAGGTCACCAGCATATATATCTCCCATCTGTGGGAGTCCAAAGGTGGACTGTAAAGGAGTTAAGGAAGTTATGGGACTTCCTAGATCTATAGACCTTATTTCTCCCATATCCTCAGGTATAATGATATCAACAACAGGTGATGAAGGAGGAGTGGACTTACTGGACTCGGGAGGTGTCCTGGACCTCCTCTCTACTTCCATCTCTAGATTTTCTATTTGTAAGGCCTCTTCATTTTGTGAAGATCCTTCAGTCTCCTGAGGAAATTCTTCAGGATTGACTTTATCTTGTGTTTCTTGTATGAAACCTGGAGGAGTATCTTCTTGTTCCTGAGGAGGGGTAATTGCTTCACCTTGAATCACTTTGGGAAGTCTGCTATGTCTATTTTTCTAGAAGGTCTGAAAACTATCTTGCAAGTCGGACGACAGTGTCTGTACTCTTTCTAACACCTCCTCATAGGTATTAGTCCCTTTGAACAGGTCATCACAAGGGGACTTCTCGTGTTCATAAGACTTCATATTACAATGGGCCATGTGTTGTCCCACCAACTGGTAAGGATCGTTCTTCCTGTGCTCGAGGTTTACCAATTTAACCTCCTCTAGCACTGCCGCTTCAACTTTGGAATGACCTAAGTTGAGAAATGAAAATTTCCCAATCTGAACAGGAAAAAATGGCCAAAATTTCTTTTGAGCCACATTTAGCTCTATCCTAATTCCACTTGATACTATTTGATGAGCCACCTCCCTGCACACCATTCTATTAGGGAGGAATTTCAGTAGGGCGTGTGGGGGGATTGAACACCCGAAAACTCTAATATATGAAAAATTATCCTCTATGAACCAGTCAGCAACTTCCTTAAGGTTTCCTGTGACGAACTCTAAGATGTGGGGAGGCACACAACCATACAACATATGATGTCGTGGTATCGCCACGAAATGACAAATTTCATAGAACGAATCCTTGACGTTTTATTCCCAAAGTTTAGAATGATATTCATGAATTGGCTCCAGGTAAGTAGGATTCCAACTCCAATTCATCAAAGGGAAAGGAGTCGAGAAGCATATAACATCCATGATGTATGCCAACATATAAAAGGCTATTGGTCAGCCTTTTGATCTTGCAGTCTGATATTCCATGACCTCCTTTTCCATGTTATCAGATAAAATCTTATCCCAATTGACGTTGTAACCTTTTGTTGCCTCGTGCAAAAGAGGTACCCACTCTGCAAGGAAATGGGTGGGACTTTTCTTACCGAAAATTCTACATAACATCATCTCCACATAAATCATATAATCATTCAATGAGGCTGTGGCGTAAATAGCATGGGTTTCAGCCCTGAATTTTCCCTCGTTCCTCCACCAGTCTTTGATTATGTCAAGATAGGTTTGGTCTGCCTCCAAACATTCTTTTCTTTTAAAATTACTCACAAATTATTGATTTTAAAAATACTTGGGACTGGGGGATAATTTATACATTACTTGTACATGTTCTGGTCTGAAAGAGCCAATGACGACCCCTTGGTTGTCCAGAATGCTCCTCGTATGTATGTTAGTTCACTCTAAGGCCCAACTAATCATGTCATTATAAGCCGTAAGCAGTGGTCGTGTAGCTATTTTGTGGATCTTGGAATCCACTATATCACGAAGCTTAATGTCGACATCATGAGGGAAATTTTTAATTTCATAATCCAGAGTCTCGAAAATATGTCTCCAGGATTTTATGGAATCGATGGCATGTTATGTTGTACATATATAACGTCTCCATATGGACTCAAGCCTTCTGCAATCTCTTTGCTTTTCTTGGGTGCCTTCTTAGGCGCCATGATACCTGTGCTGGATCAAAAACCTGTTTACAGAGAAAGTGTGTATAAAACCAGGTAAACGTGACATGTAGTAGATGTAAAGGAGAGAAATGAAGTTCAAACATAATACTTTATTAACCTTCAATTTCACGTTAAAGCGAGTGTATAGACACAGATGATGAAAAATTAATTCTTTTTAATGGAAAGATATGCCTAGAGATACGCTTTCATGTCAAAAAATATCTTCATTTATCCGTTATTAATGTCGTTGTATATCGGTGATTTCAAAATTGAAGTTTCAAAAATCACCGCCTTCTTCAATTCTTGAAATGCAAAAGGCGGTTTAATTATTTCTAATCCTATTTTAAAAACGAATCAACTTGAAACTTAAAACCTGTTTAGAGAAAATGTGATTTCACATTTCGGGACTTCGGGGATCCTGTGGTCAAGGGATAAGTCACAAGCAACCCTGGGTCATGAAATCACGATGAGATTAGTGAGGCACTAAGACACGTATTTTAAAACAGGTCAATAATTAATTATCCTTTTAACTTTTTCGAAAAAGTGAGGATCGAGAGTTTGACTATTGAGAGTTTGAAAGCGTTTTATTAGAAGGGGAAAACCCGAATCATGAAAGATTAAGGGAATGATAATCATTTTTAGGAACTTAATTAATTTTGGGTTTAAAGAGTGCTTCGTGGAAAGCGACGAAAAATGTGACCTTTATTTCTTTCCCCTTTAATTTTTTTTTAATAAGTTAAGCGTTTTCGAGATTTCGGCACCGGGAAACTAAGATGGTTGAAGATTATACTTCGAGAAAAACCAAATCTTGAAAACCCGAAAAGGAACGGAAGGCTCAAATTCCCCCTTTTTGGACTAAGGGCGGCTCCATGACTTAGGAAAAGATGAAGCTTTAGTTTCCAAAGATAAGAAAAATTAAACTTTGTGTCAACATCTTGTTCGATGGGTAGGATGAACATCATAATAAACACATCTAAGTACACAATTGTCTCAATCACAACTAGGATTACCTCCCTCCATGTTCAAAACTCTTAGGAAATTATCGCTTCACCTTCCCATGGAAGCATGATGAGGTTGCAAGGGGGGACAGGGCAGTGTAGGGAGATGGAGGATACATGAATATGACCAAGTTTAGGGATTAATTCGATACTTCATTCCAGCTCAAGTTTAGTTAGGAATCTGAGAGGAAGAAGTGACGAGAGGAACATAAAGTGACCATAACTAAATGCACAACCAAGAACACATAATGATTAAGTTTAGGACATGAATCATCTCAACATGGAAGAATAGAACCTCAATAAGATAGGCAGGGGAAGAAACCTTGAATCCAAGGGAAAATTAATCATCACATGGGAGGAGACGTACCAAGAATCTAAGAAGAACCAAAGAGGTAAAAGAGCAAGGTCATTGGATATATAAGAACAATAGGAGCATGATAGGCACATTCCCAAGGCTCAGTAGGAGGTAGAGGAGGCCCAAAAACTCTACCATAACCACTTCAATAAAACCATGAAGCTGACTTTGGAATGATATGAGGAAAATGTGCAATAGTGGAAGTTGGAAAGAACCAAGTAGGAGATATCAGAGTAAATGTCTAGCTAGGTGAAGGACTATGGGTTCTGTCACACTAGGGATACTAAACTACAAAGTAACACATAGATGTACTGGACCCTTAAATCCATCATAGCATAGGTTATGGAAGATAAAAACACTCCCCAATTTTAGTTCATGAACAACTTGGATCAACTGGAGCATCAAGTTGCGATGCTGGATAAAAAAGTGAAGGAAGCGGCTTGTTATTCCATGAAATTCCTCTTTGTGCAATAAAGGAATCCAACCAACGAGACAATCCCAATGCAGAAGAAACCCACTCAAGCATGCATGGGAGGGGGATCAAAATACCCCATTAAAATCAGAGGCAATAAGAAATAGGGGGATGATGAAAAGCCCAAAGATGATGCAGAGGAACCTGAATAAAAGACTCAACAATAGAACGAGAAGTTAAACCAAGTTTATCCATATTTTCAAATTGACTATGTTTAGTACCTTATATCAAATATATTCTACATAGAGAAAGGAGGTTAGACATTAGGATGATAGATAAAAATGTACATAGACATGGGTTGACATAAACATGACATTCTATTTTTTCAATGTCCTGTAGCTTGGCTTCCTATATAGTAGGCTGCAGGGCATGATGACTATAACATTTGTCAATAATAGTAATTCATAACTTAGCTTACAAAAAAACTCCATACTGGGGCTGTTGATATTTCTTCCTCTGGACTAAAGACTATGGACTATGGGGATAAATACATTCCTAGGGATCCCATAAAATAAGGACCAGAGTGGAATATTAAATCCCTCTCTTCTTTGTTGAAAAAAAAAAATAACCCTAGTTTGCAGCTAGGCCAAAGGCCTGTAAAATTTCCTATCAAAGCTCATTCAACAAAAATGAGAGCTCTCCTTCTTGGTTCGAGATACGAGAACTCCAGTTGAGGTATAAATTTAACTCATTTTACAAATCTACGAGGTTGAGGTTGATTTATTTTTCAAGGAGTCATAGACCAAAACAAGGAGAAAAATGCCTATATTTCTAAACTTTTATCAATACCCAACTTGTATATTACAAAAAACGAATCCCTCACAATGTGGCCGCAATCAACATGATTCTATCATAGTTCATATATGATAATTTCTTGTCTTGATTTGTAATCCTTCTGCTTCAATCTAGTTTCAATTAGTTAGGGTAGTTGCAGGTGGTGGCTAGGGAAAAGACGTAGTCTAAACATTCTATGTTTTTGACTTTTTATAGTGACTATCAGCGAAATCCTAAAACACAATTGTTAGCGAAATTGTAATTTTTGTCGGTTTATTTATCTGTATAAATCCTTGACATTAAATATTCAATTTGGGAGTTCATAGACTTCGAGATGGAAGCAAAGGAAATGTAGGATCAAAGCCTATTCTAACCTATCTACTAAAGGTATCAATTCAAAAAGAAAAAATGCAATCAAACCACACATAAACTAATTTCATACACCTTATCTTGTATTCATAGATCCGTAACAATATTGTAATGGATCTTGCATACTATGTCAAGATGTCTTATCTCCGAATAGATATGTCTCTAATGGAATCTCGTGTAATCAATAAACACTTGATATTTCGATGTGTGAAGAAATAAAAAATACCTAGGAACATAAATCAAATCTAGAACCAAGTATTGGTTCATTGGTTTGGGTCTCATTGATAGGTGTATGTTGTATTCTTTCAGTTGGGAAACCATGTGTTCCTGCATTCTAGGATACAATTAACTCAACAAGCCAATGAATTCCAACTCTTGTGATTAACCCAACAAACATGAAATGCAAAGGCAAAGTACTTGTGAAATTATGTAGAAATGATAAACACATAGAAATTAATGAAACTTGCATTCATGGTTCAGATGTGAGTATAATAGATCCTATGGTAGCTCTACACATTACATCCAGATGGCTCATCTACGTGTAAACATGACTCAATTCAGACCTTGTTATCTATCCATCCATGAACATATATAAATAAATGTAAAGCATTAAAGACCAAACTAAAACCAATTATCAGTCTTTTGGGTCTGATCTCATAGATGACTTGAAGTACAATATTTCACTTCAATTGTTGAGTGTTCCTGTACTTTTGAATGATGATTGATACAGTCCTCCAAATATATTCTAATAACCATGCTAATTAAAATTCCATCAATTGACAATGATGCAAAAGAGTATAGAAAACGATATGTCAAACCAATGAGAGCTATAAATGAGAAATTGAATGTATCTACCAGATGGAGGAAAGAATCAAATGTTTTAGTCTATCTAAGTGTAAATCACGCTACAAATTAATCACTAGTAGAACGATCTAAATCCCGAAGTATAGAATCAAATAAATTGAAATTAATTGCAAACCACACATTCACTAAGCTGACTAAATAAAAATACAACTTAACACTGTGCTCCATATTGGTGGGCCCTTGCCAACTGGTTAGCAATCTAAATACTTATATTCAAATGATTACACATGCACCGTTCTATAGAATTTCACTTTGTATTAAGAACTGTGGTTCAATCTACAACAATACCATCAGTTCATATGTCATAGTACACTTGTGATAAAAGTGATCAACAAATAACATAATCTCTTGTATATCAATTCTATGGCTATGTATTTATACAAAGGATTCAATGGGAAGGATAAGAACCAATTCCCCAAACCAAAACTGTCAAATCACATCCAATATTAATTTTACAAATTAAGAGAATTTGAAAACCACCCGCAATCGGAAATCTGGGCAAACCCAATTTAGAGATTGACCTATATCTCCCACATCCACCACCTTATGAAAAATATGTCCATGTCGTACTCAAATTAGGTTGTTATACACATAACACATGTTCCATAATTTTGAGATTTGTCCTCATCAGTTCAAAAATCGAGTAGGAAGATCATTGTTGCTAATTTGGCACATATTCGACTGAAAACATTTGATCATGGTTGGAGGATCACATGTGTGATCTTGGTGTGATCCGATAAACAAAAAACCATCTTGAGAGACTTGGATTCAAAACCCTTGTGGCTGAATTCCAGTTGGAGATGAATAAGTATGCCAACAAATGATTGTGGGTACCTAAAGTGAATTGTTGGTATCAGAAATGAACTGTGAAATATCATCATCACTAAAACATGTTCTAGAAACCTAATCTATTCTACTAAATACTTAGGATAAAAAAATATACAACTTTTACCTCTTAAATCTTGTCAAAGGTATTTGGTGTATTTAGCACAAGGAAATAACCAAGTAAATAGATGAGGAAAAGATAGTAAAAAAGGGTCAACTAACAAGTATAAAATGTATCAAAACAGCGCGGCAACAATTTTATAGTGCTCAAATCATTTTTTTGAATGCAAAAATCCATTCAACATCCTCAAAACCCCTTAGGGAACCTGAAATATGTGATCTCAACAATAAAATATGCAATTCTAACTATTTTTCTAAATTTCTGGCTAGATTTTAGATGAAACTCATTGGAAAAACATGCCCAGAAAGGGTAAAAATGTAGAAAGTTTAGACTACATCCTAGCGAAATCCCACAAAAAACCCTGGCTATAGATTTTAATGCTTGCAGTGTTAATACCTTTTAACCCTTCATAAATTGGGCCACATCAATGATAATAATTAATATTAATAATAATATTAAAGTCAATGGTAAGAATTAATATTAATTAATACCAAGTCAATGCTAAGAATTAATATTATTGAGGCCACAAGAGGTCTGCAGATGAACTAGAGTGTTGGTTCTTCACCAGATCCAGTGTTTCAACGAATTTCTATCTCCCTCCTTTTGGTGTAGCTTGTAATGTGATATTAAAAGAGTAGAATGAATGGCTGGTGGGAGAACTAGTAATAAAAAAAATACATACTTTTGGGCTCTTTGACAATATGACTAGGGAACAAATTTGTGAAGAGATGTAGGTGTCTTTGACGTGACTGCAACATGACTATAGATTAAAGCCATAGGGATAATTGTCTCCCATGTAAGTTAGCAAGGGAACATATGGACGTCCAAATGACAAATCTTCACGTGTGAACCGTGGTAATCCCCTACATGATGTCGATGATATATGTACGTCAAAGTAGAGAGGAAATTCCTATGATGAAATGATGTATTTGACGTTCCAACCTTACCACAAATGAAACATTCTTCCTGTCATGGAAAATATGTATGAAAGCTGGAAGATTCCATATTTAGACACTAGAGTGAAGGGAGGAGTGGGGTTCTGCTAGTCTGAATCGTGGTTGAAGAAGTTTTGTTACCATTTTTGAAGCATCTTTCAAGGACAAATCTCTGATATTTTCAGTCAAGGAGGACATTTTCTCCTTATTAGGGTTGTATTTTATGGTTTGTAAGTATACATAGGAGGTTTGTGGATGTGTGGAGGAGGTTTGCAGAGGTACATGTAAGTTTATGGAGGTGCTTCAATCTATAGAGGTTGGTATGCGAAGTACTGCAAAGTGATTTGGTAGCATATGTCAGTCTATGAAGGACTATAGAGTGATTTGGTGGCAGAGGAATTTGGAGGTGCATATGTGGGAGGTCTGCGAATGAACTAGGGTTTTGACAATTCTCTAGATCTAGTATTTTAATGGATTTCTAGCTCCCTCCTTTTGGTGCAGATTGGAATGGGAGATTAAAAATGTAGAAAAATCAGATGGTGGGTGTTACACATTATTTTCGTCATCCCTATGATCGTTAATGATGTAAACCTATCTATTGCCTTTAGAGGGGTCACAGTGGCTTGAGTTCCTGAAGAGAGATGGAAGAAGAACTTTTCCTGAGAAAAGAAGTTGCATTTTCCTATGTAAAAACCTTATAAAGAGAAATTTCCGCAGGTTTCTATATAGGCAGGGTGCGGAAATGACAAATTTCCACAGGTTTCTATATAGCCAGGGTG
The DNA here is from genome assembly GCA_000966675.3 of Picea glauca. Taxonomy (NCBI): domain Eukaryota; kingdom Viridiplantae; phylum Streptophyta; class Pinopsida; order Pinales; family Pinaceae; genus Picea; species Picea glauca. The sequence continues at coordinate 1,068,002 of JZKD02S2081259.1, forward strand.
CGGACTTTCCTCAGGTTGCTATATATCTAGGGTGCGGAAATTCCAGCATGTGGGAAAAACGTACGGTTTCTCGAATTTTCTAGTAGGAGAAGCTTCTTGGGTGAGGTGGCATCCGAACGGTTTGGATCTTACTCGCTTTCATGATTTAGTGGGATCATCCTAACCTCCTCATCCTATCTTCTTCAGCTTATAAAAGGAG
>JZKD02S2081259.1:1087522-1113636 GCA_000966675.3 Picea glauca
ATGTTGAAAAATCAGCTCAAGAGAAAGAATCGACTGATCAAGACTCTTGAAGCCCGAATAGCTTCAACTGCAGAAAACGCTAAGAGTCAAGCGAGCGGAGCAATAGAGCTGGCCCAATTGGCCGATAAGAAAGAAATCAAAGTCCTCAAAACCAAGCTGGAACAAGCAAATTCAGTGATCCGAGATGGTCGGGTGCAGGTTGATCAGCAGAGGAATATGATCACAGAGTTACAAGCTTAGTTAGAGGTCGCAGAAAGCAAGGTTATCGACATCGAGATTGTTAAATCCCGAGCAATTGATATTCGAAGCAGGATCTCTTCTGCTCAACAGAGTCTGCTAAACAAAGTAGGGGAGTTTCAAGAATATTTCTTGTTAATGCATCAGATCTCTGAGAATCTGATTGTTAAGGAAAGAAACGCAGAAGCTGCTCGGATCGCCTTCCAAGAAGCAGTGATAGCTACCAACAACATATTTTCAGCAGGGCCCCCTGGACTCACCATTGCCGAACAGACTAGGGGTAATATTTTGTTAAAAAATTGGGAACATGATATTACTTTAAGCAAGGAGCAAGCTCAAAAAGTGACAAATTCATTAGAAGAAGCCTTCAATTCCATAAATAGTGAGCTATTAAAAATGGGGAGTGGAGGTGACATAGAGACGCTAAGACAGACGAATATAGATCGGATTTCCCTCAACATGAAGGAGAAGAATGAGAGGAATTCGGCGGAAATCTCTAAGATGGACAGGATAGACATGGCTCAAATCGACCAACATTTGATTCAAAATAGTACACAACTCGGCGCCCTTGACATCGTCGATGCACAAATAGGTAATAAACTTCCACAGTTAGCCCGAGACTGTTATTTTTCCGAAGCCATTTGTCAAGCTGAAGCCTTCACAGCTTGTATCCCAGTTTGTGGACAAATGTATCATGTACACTGAATCCATGCGAGGACAAGCACCTGACACTTCTTGAAAATGGAGTAGGAGAAATGGAGTGATTTCTCTCCTCCCAGCTGTCAAGAAGAACCTTCACAGCTTGTATTCCATTTTATGAACAAATGTATCATATGCATTGAATCTAAGCAAAGACAGGCACCTGGCACCTTTTTGAAAATGGATTAGGACAGATGGAGTGATTTCGCAATTCTAAAAACCGAGAGGCAAAATTTGTATAAAGAGATCACAAAAAGAAGAGAAAAAGGGTTGGACTTTTTGGTAATGAATGTAATAGATATTTTGCATCCGAGAAGTTAATACAAGCAATTTGAATATTCCCGATTCCGTCACGACTGTGTTACAAGTTTGTTTCGTTATGTTTTTTGTTTCTTTTCATTTTTCTCTACATAATTGATGTGTATCACTATAATTTAGTACGACCACTACTATAGTGAAGGGATTTTATTTTTCTATAATTGTTTCTTTTCTTTCCTCTGCACCAGCTATCAGCAGGTGTAAGACCAATTCACATTTACAGAATTTTATATTTACTTACACCATGTCAATTATTTCTATGTCAATTTCTTCTTTTGTGTATGTGTGAGTTTTCTACTGATAGGAACCTTACGTTACCCACAGCTAAATGTTTTTCTCCCATTCCACATCTTTACTAAAAAATAATACAGTTACGGGAAAAGGCCTTTAGTTTGCATTCCTATTTTGTTCTTCATGCAAAAATTTCTCTTATTTCGACTAAATTGAAACAGCGTTGAAATCTCCCGTTAAATCATTTCCATACTGGTACTGTTCCTCAATGACTGTCCCCGCAACAACTCAACCAAATATTCAACCTGGGCTATCTAATCAAATACATATCGCTTTAAATTTTTTGACACAATCCTTAACACTGCGAACACCCGGGAGGAATTGGAACGTTCATGGGCAGCCATTGAACAAGATATTACTACCCAGGAACAGTTGGAAGCTAGACAACGAGAACGTAGAAACCTTCATTAGTTTCCTACACCGAAGGTTAACGTGTTCTTTGTATAAATCTTTAACATACTTTCGGATGCCTTGACACTGTACTTTTAAGCCTTAAGTACAGACTCAGGAACAACACCCAAAATACTAACTGACTATCCTAAATCTGCATTCCTGAAACTCTGTTTCCTAGGATGTCCCTTGGCATATTAGACCAATAAATTTTTGTTGTATTCCAAAATTATTTATATTGGAGATACCTACATGAATATACTATAATATCCAATGGGATTCACTTCAATCTGAACTTAAAAAAAAACATTTATGATCAAAATAGTGATTGTTGTTATAGGAGGAAATTCGAAAAAATTTATGTCGTGCAAGTTGTTCCTAAGCATATTTTGTTAGAAATAATATATGTTCTCTTTTAAACATAGAAAATATAGCAATATTGTCACCTAACCATAGGCCGAAGCCACCTCCGAGCACGTTAACCTTGACAGAGAATGATTTCGGAAGAAAACCCTAGGCCTAATAGCTAATAAATGTAGAGTACCTCTCTCGAGAGCTATCACACAAGGAAGAAAGTCCAAACCATAACCAATAGAAAGTCCAAGCCTAAACCAAGAATACAGGTTGCAGTGGATGCAACTACAACTACTCTCCAGACTTCCGCACTTACTCAGTTTCTACAGTGCGCACTCTTACATTTCTGCAGTTGGGAGCCATGTTTTCAAAATGAGCTCCGGTGTCCTGTATTTATACTGTTTATTCTTAGCTGTCTAGGCCAACTTCTCATTCTAGAGGCTAAACACTCAATATTAAATATTTCCTTTAGCTGACTTGTCTTCTAGGGTTATTTCCAATGATTTAGGGTTTCTTCTTTCTTCCCAGAATATTTTATTCTTGTCAAGGTTACACATGAAGGTTAATACCTCCCACAACTACCATAATATCAACACTCCCTCCTATCTAGGGAGGTTTTGAAGGAAATGGTCTTGAGAACAAACATACCATTCAATCGGTAGCATCATCATAGACATATAGTCTATCTCATGATTAGATCACGAGCACCATCATCACTATCATTATCATCTGATAGCATCACCTACATCATCTCTCGAATCCATACCCCATATGAGTAATCAGGCATGATGCTGAATAAGTCACTCACTCCACAGAGTGATATAAGAACCATTATTCTAATCCAGACATATGTCCTATAATAATAACTATTCCAACAGATGTTGGAAGCCACACCATGGGATACAAGGACTATTCTTCTAATCCAGACATACGTCCTAGAAGAATAAATGTCTTGGACTATTTTCCTCTTGGATAATGTATGTCCACTAGCACACTGACTATCCATCTAGCTGATAATCATTTTCAACACTATTGATAATCTACACGACAATCAGAGCAATGTCATTCAATGGAACATAGTTGTGTCTATCCATAGTAGTACACAACTACTATCCAGTGGTACACTACGACACCAAGTAGCACACGACTACTTAATCAATGACACAGAGTCACAACTAGTGGAACACATCTACCAAAATAGCATACATCTATTTTCCAAAGACATACAGTCTCCATAGAAATCATATCATTTGATATCAACCTGCATGAAACAATATCATGATATAAACTGAGTCATCTGGGTCATTCTTCCACTCACATCTCTGAGATCTGGAAGAACATATTCCCTCAGAATGTAAAAAGTCATCCATGGGCGATCTGGACTATTCTTCTCAAGCATAGAAGAATAATTGTCCCTTATTTATGAGCCTGGACCATTCACCTGACTACGCCATTCCTCCAGCACTAAACATAGTGCAACCTAGATAGAATGAGACAGCCCTAGGGAATGTCTGTCCCTGGTTGTTGAACCTAGACCATTCACCTAACTAGACTATTCCTCCAGCACTAAACATAGTGCAACCTAGAGAGAATGAGTCCACCCTAGGGAATGACTATCCGGACCATTTCCTAAGGAAATGACTGTCCTACACCAACCTCCAAAATGGACCATTCTTCGAAACTGCTCACAACTGTGAAATTCGAAAGAATGACTGCTCGACGAGGTAGACCATTCTACTTGACCACTACTCAGAGTGATTACCAAGAAGAAAGATTTTCCTAGAACATTCCCATACACTGGCCACAAGGGGAATCGTTGTCTATGGTACATAAACAATCTATCGAACCATTTTCATTACGAAAATAACTGTCCGATCTGGACCATTTCCCAAAATGGAAAATGCATGTCTGTCAGAAATCTCAAACCACTTTCTGAACTGGAAAGGAACTGCTCATCCTGGACCATTTTTCGAACTGAAAAAAGATTTTCCATAAATCGATAACACATCAATGCTCCCTCCCAACCTGGGAGTAATCTCTTCCTCTTTCAATACAGAAGTCATCTCCATGAGCCCCAACTTGCAAACTTTTCATCTTGGACATATTTTTTACTAGAATATCTACTACCTGCTCATATGTGGAGATATATTGGAGAACCACTTCTCTTTTCTGGACTTCATCATGGAGAATGTAATTCTTGATCTCAATGTACTTTGGTCTATTATGGAACATTGGTTTTCTCTGAAGGATTCATGTAGCTCTGATCATTACAATATATATCATGGTTGAATTCAACACTTATGTTTTCTGCTAGCTCATGACATCGTGGCAAGGCTCAAACTAAAACATATCCAAGTATTTCTTTCTTCTGTCATCATGAGATTTTTCCATGGATTAGCAATCCATCATCCCCGAATTCTGAGTAACTATTTTGATATCTATGTCATAGAAAGTTTTCACCACGTGTCTATTGTATATGAGATACTCTATATAGAGTTGTTTGAATCCACACAAGGTCTTCTTATATCTTCATACATGGGTCTATTTCTAGTATACCTCAAAAAAAATTGAGATTTCTTTAAATAATCTTCTTCCTCAAATGCTCTTATTGGGAAGAGCAATATTTTACAGCCAACTAATGTAAACTTCAATCCATGGATACCAGAAGAGATATAATAGCTCAGATAGAGGTATATCTGGTTTATGGGAACAAGTTGTTATCATACTCTTCTCCTCCTTCTAGAAGAACCTCTAGTTTTGAATCTCACAATGATTCCATTCATAATCCTTTTTCACAATTTCTTACATATACTATTCTTCATGATATCTTCCATTGCTTCTGCTTGATTGCTTCTAGTGGGTTCAAACCAAGATGGTAGTATTGTGATTCTTAGTATAATAACTGGTTGTTATGTCTTTTCTTTCTTTCTTGGAATCTTCATGTTCTTCCTCATGTTTCACTTTAGCTCTTGGGTCCATGGAGTCTTCTATAGATACCATGCCCTGAAGATTCCAACTTCTTCCTTTCATCATAGGATCATGGATGTAGATGGACAACCAAGGATACTTTAAGGATTCTTTTCAAAGAATACTTCTTCTAGAGCCAAACTGAACACGTACTATTTATCATGGCTGCTACCTTCAATTGGAACATGAACAAATACTTCATAATCCTCGATGGATCATATCATTTAGGATTAGGTCCCTCCTAATCCTTGCTTCATGCATGAATGCATTCTCTTCTTTTGAAATTATATAATCAGCTCCCTCCATCAAAGGGAGTCCACACTTCCATCTGCATCCTTATTTCCTTCTGCAAAGTGTCACGAGTCTTTTTCTAATTTCCTCTTGATTGCTGACTTCTTTCTATTTTTACTTCTTCTAGGTTTCTTCAAGTTTGATTTTGATTTCAACTTATCTTGCAACTGTTACTTATGTAATAACTTGCATAGGAATTGTTACCAAGGATTGTCAATGTACTTCATCTTTTCATGTGTATAATTTGCTTGACTTGTAGTCATCGTGATAACAATCCTTATCTTGTTGTTCTTCCATAGGTATTGCTTCACTTGAACATCTTATCATCTAAGAAATAAATAAGCAAGATATGTACATAATCTATGTAAACATGGTATGCACAAAATCTATGAAGAATATTGTTACCTTGTTTTAGAAGAAGAAGTCTTTTTATCCTGCTTGGCCTTCTTTGAGGGTTCCCTTTCTTTGACAAATGATGCTTTGTGTGTTTCCTTCCTTTTCTTTAACTCGGGACAATGATTCTTGTAGTGACCATATTTTTGACAGTTGAAGAATTTTATTTTTGACATATCTTTCTCTTGATTTGGTTTCTTCCTTGAGTCAAACTTCTTCTTGTTCCTGAATTTATTGAACTTTGTTGTGTAGGCTTGATCATCATCTTTTCTTTATAATTTCTCTTTTGTGCCAATCCTTGATTCTTCTTGTGTGTAGTAAGTCCAAAGTTATTCAAATGTGGGATACTCCTTCCTTGTGTTCATGCTTGCGGAAAATGCATCCCATGTCTTGGGAAGACCATTGAGTACTATATTTACCAGTTCCTTCTCTGAAATGATTTCTTCAATAGCTTGTAGTTGATCTCTTATCTGAGATATTCTCACAAATTATGATGTTATGATGTCATCGTCATTCATTTTCATGTCACGGAGCTCATTCTTCAGACTCATTAATTGTCCAATGTTTCTAATTGAGAAGAGGTTAGTTAGGGCATCGTACATCTTCTTAGATTATTCAAGATGAGAGATGTAGGGTATCAAGTGGTATTTTACAGAGTCCACTATGATACTCATGGAATTGATGTCATTTTCCTTGAACTTTTCCATAATTGAAGCTTTCTGAGGTTCCTTCTCTTTTCCTTACTCAAACTATGGTTCTAGGATCTTTCCTTTCATGATATCCAACACTTTATTCTTGGCAAGGATGAGATGAATCCTTGTCTTCCATGCTATGAAGTTAGAAGCCCCTTCTAACTTGTTTTCTGACTTCATATAATTAGTCATGACTGCTTTGAATTGGTCAACCTTTGACTTTGAATTGGCCAACCTTTGACTTTGACTTGGTCAAACTTTAACTTTGACCAAAAAATCAAACTTGGCTTCTTAGCTTGCTGAGAGTACCAAGAGGTGCACTGGGTTAGGGTGCACTAGGCTATTCAGAAAATTAGGTCAATATCTTCACTTGAGGTGCCTCAACAAGAGGGTTAGGGTTTCATTGTTGCAGCAAAAAATGACTGCAACTGCAACTGTAACTGAGCAAATCCTCCCAATCTATCTTCCAACAGTTAGACTATCTGAAGATATTTTGGTCCCATAACCTCTTAGAAATAATAGATGTGCTCATTTAACCATATAAAATATAGAAATATTGTCACCCAACCATAGGCCGAATCCATCCCCGAGCACCTTAACCTTGATGGAGAATGATTTCGGAAGAAAACACTAGGCCTAATAGCCAATCAATGTAGCATACCTCTCTCCAGAGCTAGCACACAAGAAAGAAATTCCAAACCACAACCAATAGAAATTCCAAACCTAAATCGAGAATACAGGTTGCAGTAGCTACAATTGTAGCTACTCTCCAGAATTGTGCACTTACTCAGTTTCTGCAGTGTGTAGTCTTACATTTCTGCAATTGCGAGATGTGTCTTCAAAATGAGCTCTGGCATCCTGTATTTATACTATTTCTCCTTAGTTGTCTAGGCTGACTTCTCATTCTGGAGGTTAAACACTCAATATTAAATATTTCCTTTAGCCAACTTGTCTTCTAGGGTTATGTCCAATGATTTAGGGTTTCTTCTTGCTTCTCAGAATATTCTATTCTTGTCAGGGTTACATGTGGAGGTTAATACCTCCCGCAACTACCATAATATCAACATATTTGGCATATCATCTCATGGAATTTTAAAAACCTATTTCTACCAGAGATATCCCTCTGAATATAATTTCATTTTTCTTTGAAATCACTCAAATTAGATACCAACCATGGAAATTATCACCAAAATATCGTTGGGAGGTCTCGACTCATCATATTCCTCGGCAGGTAAAAAGTGATTTTTGTTTTATTTCTCTTCCTTGGATTTGTTTCACAAGCACTACTTGTCATTTTTTTTTGCATATGTTCTGGATGAAGAGAAACCGCACACCTCTCTTCTTCTATGATTTAATATTTTATTGCAGGAAAGTGCTAGTTTTTCGTAGGTCCCGAGAGGATCAAGAAGGTTAATCTATGCACAAGTGGTTTTCAAGACCATTTTTTTTTTTAGAAGGGAATGTCATCTAGACATCCACATCAAAAGAATACCAAGTATATACCAATATAAAATAGAATTCAAACCATGCCCAGTCACATCCATCATGCCAGTACTACCAAATGAGGCCTTCCATAATCCCATTATGTCATGGCATACTCATTTATTTTTCCTCTTCCAAGCTTAACAATCCACCCATGTTGAAGTTTGAACATCCATTTTCTTATGTAGTTGATGTTAAAATTTTCATCTTACTACTAATTCTAGATCACAAATTCAACCCATTTTCCCTTCACAACCTTACCATGATTTTCTGCTTCATCTACCCCTAAACCATGAATAAAGTCTCTTATCTAACTTGCATACTGAGTTACCTCACTATTCCCTTAATGTTTTCCAAATAAATTCCTACTTGATAGTGGAAAATTTTCATTTATGGTTCTTCAAAACATTTTGTTCTATGCTCGTGTTGAATGATGTGGGATTCCTTAAGGCCCTCCTTCCAACAAATCTTGTCCCATATTCAACACCAACACCTTATCTGGGATCAATATTAGAGATATCTTATAGTACCTTGGGGATTTCATCCATCGATGGTAGGCTCCCTCATTGACAAGGATGGGAATCCATTAATGTCCTTTGATTGTCAGATTTTGCATGTGACTTGATTTTAGAAAATTCATTAGTACTTGTCAAAATGTAATATGGTACCTTGATGCTCATTTTAATTAATTATGAGTTGTCTCACATTGGTTAATGATATCCACTAATGATAGGTAATCCAACAAATTCTTCCCATGTTTGAATTTGACACATACATCCACATGGTTAGAATTGTACCACAAGTTTGGATACGGTTGAAGACTTTATGGTTTCATATCACTAACAACAATTTAAAACTTCCACATTTTTCAAATGAAAAAGGTTCAACTCCAGCAGATTAGTTCGAGCAATAAGAAGGTACATAGGTTCCATATTCATATCTTATCCTCTATTCCTTGAGCCAAGAAGAATAAAGTATTATGATTCATATCATATTGCTTCACTTTAGATCGATGATGTAGCAATAACAACCAAGAGATTCCTCCATTATCAAAAGATCTCTCAAATGCATAACTCATGGATTTCTCAGGTAAGTGCAGGTATGTTTTTTCTAATATTTAATCAGTAATTATTTGATTCTAGAAGAAGTGTATTTGGAAAACTCTTTATGCCCCTTGTGCTTTCCTCACCACTCTCATATTCCCTTTTCTATTTTTCCTATTTCTGAGGACGGAAAAAACCTTTAGTTGGGGGGAATACACTCATACCATTTTATTCCATACTCTTATACCATATTTTGATACCATATAACATACTCCATACCCTCATACGATGGTGATCAACATATTTATCCCATAGGATCGTTGTTGTTCTTGTAAATATCCTCATTGATTTTTTGAAATCCCTCATTGGTTTGCATATGAGCACAACTCCAAATCAAAATATGATGGTTGAGGGATGGTTTAGATACTATGGGGATGCTTCAATAGTTGTAATATAGGTCAATAATGGATGATATCAAAATTTTGTCATTTTCAGTGCAGATCCTGTAACCACAATGCAATCCTGTAACAACAGTGTCGATCCTGTAACACATTCATTGGTTTTCATATTTGCACTTCCCCAAATTTGAATCTACCATTTGGAGGTTTTTTTACACATATAGTACAGACTTTGGAACCTATTAGATCCAAATAAATTAAAATTGGTTTCTCTAAGGAACACAATCAAACCAAAATTCAAACTTGACAATTCAAAAATTTAGTCAAATCTGCTTGAAGGTCACTTTTTGCATGTTGTTTTTAAGCAATTGAGGATGGATCAAGAAAACTGGAGGCATGGGTTTTGTGACCCATATAGAAATTTGAGAACAAGTAGGATGAAATTCTTTAAAAATTCACAAGGGATGGTTCGGTAAGCATGTTTTTAAGGCAATTTTATGGTTTTTTATTGTTGTGTGACGAAAAACTAGAATTCAATCTTTTTACACAACAATACCTTTTTTTCCCTCAAAATGGAAATATGAAATTGTAGTGAGATGAATAATGATAAAATACACCATCTCCAACTTGAAGAAATCAATTTGGATTTAAAATGAGCCAGAGGCATCCATTTTTGTGCACTTGGGCAACCTTGTCAAGTTTGAAAAAAAGGGCAGAAATTGATTTGCGTGCATGCACAAACGAAGTTGTGTGCACTAATTCCATAGTTTACATTCACTTCAGGAAATGCACGAGGAATTCCATAGAGTGCATATTGGACCAAGTTTTGTCAGCAACACACCAAGTATACAGACTACCAAGTGTGCACCGATTCGAGTTTTGTAAGTTGCGCCAGAAACCAAGAAGATGCCCGCCGAAATCAAGAAAGGAATCACCGAAAAATATCCCGAAATGATTATTTCCAATAGTATATGAATATGTGGGGCGACCATAAGATGAGTTGGCCAGGAAGTTAAGATTTCTCCTAATATAGAGAGTCTACATGGAGCACTGACAGACACTAGAAGCGTGTGAGGAAATTGGATTAGATAAGTGAGCGGAGTAGAGTAGAAAGATACAATGCTCCCCAACAATAAAATATATAAAAGGGAGCTCTAAGATCAGAATGAAAATTAGCTAGTGAATTAGTTAGTCAGTTGGTTAGCTATTTGTCTAGCTAGAGAGTGTTGAGTTAACCTAGCTACCAATATCGAGCTCACTCCGACCCTGCTGTAATATTGTGATGTGTTGAATATATTTATGTGTCTTTGATATATATAAATCCTAAGGCAATGTGCATGGCACATTATGTTGTATTTCCATTGTTTATATAGTAATGATATGAAGTTCTATGACTATCATAGGTTGTTATTCAATGCACTATATATCTCTGATGTGATGGAATGATTCCAATAATAAAGATATAGAAGTTCTGATCTAATCTGTGTCTTTTATCAATGAGCTAAATATTGATGTGTATAGTTTTAGTTATTAGTCCTAAATAGGTTATCAGATCTAAGTTACATGGATGCCAAATGCAACAATGTTTCATATGTTTAATCCTTCATCCATGTCACAAGACCTTATGGTCTCTGTGATCCTCTCTGCATATAGGGTGAGACCTTCCTCATTCTTAGTTGAGGATTGATATGTTGATGCTTTGGGGTTTTGTTGGAACAACTTCGGACAACCAATAGGTCTAAAACTCCCCAATGTTAAGAAAGTCGGTACGTGTGCAATAATGGAACGAAAAAGATGCACCCAACACAAATCATGCATAAGATTGCTTTGAAATTTGCACCAGAAATGTATCAAGGTAAGAGGAATAAATAGAACAAATTTTATCTTAAACTGATTTACATTTTGTGAGAAATCAACGACTGTCACCTACAACCATTTTTCATTTTTCTCGAGGATTTTTCATTCGTGGGCCATAATTTTTGGTGGACAGAAGAATAGAAGTAATACCAACAACTCCAAAAAAATTCACCAGAATCTGGTTGATAAATGATGAGAAAGTTGATGAACAAATTTGTTGTAGGACATCCTATAACCCTTTGGAAATCTGGTAACCTGTTGCTCATTTGCATACTAGTGCAATTTTAAACAAAAATCCGCCACATGGGTTTTGTGTGTAGAACTCATAAGATGGTTTGGTACCGATTGAACCCAGAGATTTGGTTGATGAGTTATGATGGGTTATGGAACAATATATTTGGTTGGTGCACAAACTATTGGGTCATCATTTTGAATGCATGTTTGAATTTTCAATTTTATGATATTTTACAATAGGGGAAAGATTCTTTGTTGCAGTGGAAAAGAGGGTAAGTTCAAAAAGTAGGTTCTACTACACAAGAACCAACATTCACAGACTTGTGTTTTCCACACAAGAACCAACCACAATAAGATCAAACAAAACTCAAGCTAAAAAGTAAGTGTTGTCACACAAGAACCAACACTTTCAAAACGCGTGGTTGTCACACAAGAACCAACCACAAGAAGATCAATTTCCACTCAGATAAATTTCAAAGAAACAAGACGTCATCAAAAAGTTAAGGAGAATTAGATGCAAGGTTGTATGAGGACATGCAACATGTTCAGTTGGGGGGAGATGTTGAGTCACCAAATTTCCATCCCTTTTACCATTATATCACATCATTTTCCTTGATTTTTAATCATTTCTCGTTTCCTATAGCCTTATATTAAGTCCATTTTAATGCTTTATGTGGGTTTAGGTTCAAGATGTTTTCCAATCCATTTATTTTAGTATTTTAAGTGAATTTATGATTAAAGATTATAAAAATAACATGTTCTCACTTAACCTTGAAAGTTGGGTTAGTTTGGTGATGATTATAGGTCAAATTGGAGTTTGTAACAATGCTTATTTTTGCCACTAAGCTCCAAATTCGAATTTCATATTCAACTATTGAATATTTGTCATAGATTTGGATCATCATCAACCATATTTGATGTGAAAATAATCTTGGACGATATACAAGTTTAGTGTGATTTGTTTTGTATTATTAGTAAAGATATTTTAATCATTTACTAGTTGGTTTTTAGTTTTTACTTAGTAAATGGTTGTAATCACATGAGAGAAAAGCAAATCTGAATTTATTAGTTCCTTATCTTATTCTCAAAGAAAATTATGTATAAATAAGAGTTCCTTCTCCATTCCAAGGGGAGGATTCTCGGAGCATATGTCCAACTGACGATGGAGTGAATAAAACATCTTGATAATTTGTTCCATGTGGATTGTAAGTTTATAGTGTCATTGTGTTTTATGATTTGACATAGTTTACGATGTTGTAGCTTAATTCACTACCTTGTTCTTGGGAGAATTAGCTCACTCCAAATGAATCATGTGGTATTTTATTTCATTTTATGCAAGTGTTTTTATTTTATGCAAGTTCGTTTTCTCTTTTTTATCAAATCATTGTTTCATATACAACGTTTGTGTTGTTTGGTTTTGATATATAATAGTTATATCTTAGAGATTTATTAATTCTACAGTCCTATAGTTTTTAAAGTATTATTTACAGGGTGTGTGGATCGATCCTCTCTTCTTTCATCTATATTTATTTTAGTTTCATGATTGAGTTGTTTTGAGTGCAAGAAAATCTCGTTGGGGGTTGAGTGATAAAATTGAGTTTGATTTTGTTATGTGAACATTGTGTACCTCACAATGAAAGAAACATAACTTGTGCCCTTGAAAACTTTGCATTGTTACTCGGTGAAGATCATATCCTTTTATTTTTTCATTTGCTAGTGTGTGAAGTAGAATAGTCTTTTATATGCTCTGTTTTTTTTTTGTAATTACAAGAATAGTGTCACTTGAAGGTGGGAATGAGATTTTGATACAACATCTTTTCGTTAGGTGACTTATTAAAGAACTGTATTAAATGAGCATAAACAAAAGCACACCATAAATAAGAAAAAGCTTAAAATGAAAGAGACATAATCATGCAATATGAACACAAAGAACTTGATAACGAAGTTTGTCCCTGGTGGACCATGTCTCTGGGTCCTTCTCTCAAATGGGTAGGTCTTTTTATTAACTCCACAAAAGAATTGGGCAAAATACATAAGTATACCTCATTTTGGAGTTAAGACACATAATATTTTCTCAGATCAGAAAAATAACACCACCAATGCGTTCGTGGTGTCATTTTACCTAAAAATGACTATCTCCACTCCTTTGTACGAGTCAAACACTTTTTGGACCAAGAGGCACCCTTGCCTTGGTTTGCATGCTACTACTCCTACAATAAATACTGAGAAATATTGAACTGCATGCCAAAATACGTACCAGGCCATACAATTTCGTACGATTCTGTACAAGTGCGCTCAGTCTCACCTCTCGTGTGCTCTTGTTGTCCCAAACTCTAAACCAAAGGGCCCTTCTTATACCAATTTTAGGCGGTTGTGCATTGATGAGTCTGTTAGCCTAATTGGCGAGTGGATACCCAATGACCTTTATTTACTCCAGGACTTCATTCCTTTGGCCCCGCTTATCCTATCCTTCCACTACTTCATCCAATGGTCAAGAATGGTCCCAAAATGGATCAAAAGTTAGCATTACTTCCAGACTTCAGGATTTCAAGGCTTACCCTATCCTTCCACTTTATGTCGATCAATGGTCGGCGGGATTTCCCAACTCTTCCTTTGATCTGATGATCGATGAGAGTTCATGACTTTGGAACTTCGGCCTTCAGGTAGTCCTACATGATTCAAACTTCTTTTCGCCAGAGTGGTCAGCACCGGAGTTGATCACCATTGGAATCACCTATTCTCATCCAATGGTCACCATGCATTGCCCAGATATGATGACCCTCCTTCACTTCGAGACTTCGGGGCTCCAACCTTCAGGTATTATTGGTTTTTCTGAACTTCTTATTGTTGGATTGGTCAGCACCAAAGTTGACCACCTTCTTTCCTTTAGTATGATCTGGAGGTTCAACATTTCCATTTCATATCGATGGTCAACATTTAATTCTAAATTAAATCTTGATCTAATAGCTAAGAACTCATCTAAAGCTCCTTCCTGATAAATGATTGGTGTTTATTTAATAACTTTGGGATTTCATGGATTCTTCCTTGTCTCCAGTAATCGCCGAAGTGGCAAAGTGTCGAAACTTATGCTATCCTTCCACTTGGTTTCGATCAATGGTTAAGATTTCAACCGAATGTAATAGATTTTCCTCATAGTTTTGAGGGTGTTCAATGCTCTTCTTTCTGATCTGTTCATAATTATTTCTCCTAATATTTTAATAAATTTTTGTGCATTATTTTATGCACTGATATTTAGTCTCTAACCCTCCTGAGCTCTTAATTCCTTGTGCTTCATTACTCTGTACATGGATTCTCTTCATGCTAATTTTCCTAATCTTTAGAAACATATGATCATTGTCGATCCTATAGTGATCAAGAGTGATCATGAATTGCTTCTTCCCCAAGGTGATCTTCCTTTTTCTTTGATTATTGTATATGTTTGACTCATGTTGCCATCAATCACAACACACAACCAATAATGCTAATACAGTGAACCAACAAAGATAATAATTAGTAAATATAATGAAGTTATCATAAAATTAGTAGACAAATATAATGAAGTTAACATAAAATTAGAATAAAAATATAATAAAGTTATCATAAAATTAGAAAATAAAAGGTATGAAAACAAGAGAGGATGAGATCAAACGTTCCTATTTTACTTGGTTATTATGTGGTAGATCAAAGGGAGCCAGTCCTCACTTGATCCAGATTCTATTGACAATGAAATGAAGATAGATATAAAACAAGGAAACACACAAAGATATTTCAAGAAACATAGTAATGCAGTTAACTCATATTCTATTAATGAATGGAATACAAAAGACTATAAAATGCAAAGCACACAAACTAGCTAGAATTGGGGTAGCTTATCCCTGAAGAGAGAGATGCGTCGACTATGATCATTCGCAAGAAGCTGATTACAAAGAGGCCAATTTTTTTTAACATAAAGCATAAATGAGAAAACCCTAAACATCCAAAAACCTAACCCTAGAAGATGAAACACCAAAAGGTTTGTGGGCCCTGATGTGGTTAGTTGATACATCAACTTTCGGGGAGCGTTACTTTTGCATACAATCTCCATTTGGGGTGATTGGAAGCCCATTGGAAAGGTATAGATAATAAGTAGACATTATAAATGACCCAATACATGCCTCCAGTATCTATTGAGTGCTGCCACATTGAAAAAAACATCATTTAGGGACTCAAAACAACCCCAGAAGTTTGGGACCCGAAAAACTGTAGAAAAAATGCCAAGATGTAGAACGATTTTGAATTAGTGGAACAAGTAGGTGGACACTAGAATTATCCTAGATTATTCCTCCCCCCTTAAGAAGTAATGGTCCTCATTGAGTTAAGTTGCTCCATCATATGGGGAAAATTCTATTAAATCTGACTTTTGGTGAGCCACTTGCCCTGGTGAAGAAGCTACACTGCTTTGATGATCTAGATTTATGAATGGAACAAAAAGAAAACACAAATCTATAACACTAACATAGAGACACAATGAATAATAACATAGATACAGTAAAACTTGACTTCTACTAAATAAGAAATATTCTAAAACTGTAAAATGCAGACTGAAACAAGCTTGCTAGAATGGTGGCAACTTATCTCTGAGAAGAGATGTGACGAATACACTCATTCACAAGAAGATGAGTACAATGAGGCTCCAAAGGCATTTTTACATAAAAAATGAATGCCAAAACCCTTGACTTCCAAATACCTAACCCTAGGAAATGAAGTGCCAAAATTCATGTTGGCCCTGTTAGGGTAAGTTGATACATCAACTTCCCGGGGTCATAACTTTTGCATACGATCTCCGTTTTAAGCACATGATATCCCATTGGAAAGTGATATCTGAGGTATACACATTATGTCATCACACTTTGACTTTGTCTATAGTGTTAATGTGGTGGGCCCAAAAAATGTTGTTTAGGGCCTCTAAACGGCCCCAAAATTTTAAGACCCGAAAAGCTAGAAAAAAACTCCCAAGATGAAAAATGAAACTGCCAAGATGAAATATATATGTGAGCTAGTTTTAATAGGTGGGTGGCCACCAATATCCACATGGATCAATCCTCCCCCATAGGAAGCAATGGTATCCATTGCGTTGAGTTCCCCCATTAGATGAGGAAATTTCTACTGAATTTGGCCCAATGTGAGCCACCTGCCTTGGTGTAGGAGCTACCATGTTTTGACAACACAATAAAGATGAATATTCTGTTGGCAAGTTCCCTTGAAGTATGTGTACAAAATATGATCAGTGGATGTATTTTCCATGCAGTCAAGGTTGAGATCTGTCGGTGTCAACTATTTTTCTACCTCTAAGGTTTCCAATAATGGTGGAAAGTATGGTCGAAGGAGGTCCACATTAAACACTGGGTGAAAGCCAAGGAAGGGGGGAATGTTGAGCTCAAAAGAATTGTCACCAAAAACCTTGGTGATGGTATAAGGTCTATAGAATAGTGGACGAATCTTTCGATGGGGTCTTATAAAGCGTTATTTCTGCAAGTGAAACCATATTTGATCTCCCACCTAAAACTTGTGTGGCACCCGGTGTTGATCATGGAACTGCTTATACTTGGAATTGGACTTCTGAAAAATATCTTGAACCTGTTGGAGGATGTGCTAGATTTGTTTAATGAACTAGGTGGATTTTTTGGCTTCGGGTTATGCATGGGATGATTCTTCTTGTGTGGACGCAAGGGGTAGTGCGACATCCATGGGACCCAATGTTTGAAATCCCAATCCCAGCTGAAAGGGGATGTGGTCAGTTGAGCTATGTATGGATCTGTTGTAACTATGTTGAACATAGGGAAGAATCTCATCCCATCTGTGCAAATTCTTGGAATTGTACATGTGCAAAATATGCACGATCATTTTGTTGATGACCTTGATTTGGCCATCCATTTTGGGGTCGAAGGTTGTTGATTTGGTGAGCTTGGTGTCCAACCATGACCAGAGGCTCGATTAGAATGTGTTGAGGAACCGACTGTCTCGATCAAAGATGATGGTTTATGGTATCCTAATATGTACCCACACTCATTCAAAGAAGATCTTGGCAGTGGCCTCTATTGTGATTCTCTTTTTAGATCAACAACCATGAAAACACAGTCATTTTCCTACTTGGTTGAAGGAAGGCCTAACATGTAGTCCATCGAGATGGATTCCCAAGGCCTATCAGGAGTAGGTCGAGGGGTGTACATGCCTTGTTTCTTAATGGATGGTTTGGTAATGGTGCAGGTTGTGCAGGACATGATATTCTTGCTGACATCCTGTCAAAGTTTCGACCAATATAAATGTTGTTGTAGCACTACCACTATCTTCTCTATGCCAAAGTGTCACACCACTCGAATATATTGAGCTTCCCAAATCATCTTCGCTTTCTTTCATTATGGAACATAGAGATTTCCCAGGTGGAAAAACAACCTGTCTTGTAGATGAAAATCAATGACAGTTGTGTTTGTGCCCAACATATGGCAGGTAATGGTGAAGTCAGGATCTCTCTCATAGAGTCGTGGCCTTCTGGAGGTCTCATGTCCACAGGAGTGTAGCATCATGGTTAGTTTGGCAACTGGAGGTCAGCTGAGGTATTCAACGACGCAGTTCGTTCTCCATGTCTTATAGTTGATGTTGATATGGAATTGTTGCAAGTATGTGTACCACTTCTAATGGTGGTCATTCTACAATTTGTCTTGTGTTTGCATGAACTGCAAAGGCTTATGATCAATGTGGATGACTGTCTCCTTCCCAAGAATGTAATGCCTCTACTGGCGATAGGATTATACAATGGAGTACATTTCTTTATCATAAGGAGGGTACTTATGGACAATACCCGATAGTGTCTCGCTATGATAGGCCACGGGATGTCCATGCTGAGTGAGAACTGTGCCCAAAACATAGTCTAAAGCATCTATCTCAATCTCAAACGGATGCTATAGGTTGGGTAATGAGAGCACTCGGGCTGAGCACAAGCACTTCTTCAAATCATCAAACCCTTTCTGTTGTGACTGGCCCCACAAATTTTTTTCCTTAACACCACCCTTGGTCACTTGGCTAACGGCCCATGCAATGTGAGAGAATCCCATCACGAACTTGCAATAGCAATTGGAAAGGAATAAGAATATTTGGATATCAATGAGTGTGGTCGGGACTGGATAGTCACGAATGACTTTGATTTTGGCTGGAATGACATGAACCCCATGCTCATCAACAATGTATCTTGGGTACTAGACCTTGTTCATGTCGAAGGATCATTTTTCCAAATTTTCATATAGCTTGTGTTACTGTAGAGTGTGCAGAACCTGTTGATTGTGTTGCACATGTTCCTCCCAATTCTTTCTTAAGATGAGGATGCCATCCAAATACACTACCACAAAATAATTGATGAAAGGATGCAATATATCGTCAATCATCCTCATGAAAGTTGTTGGGGAATTTCTCAAGCCAAAGGGCATGACCAACCATTCAAAAAGACCTTAATTATACTTGAAGGAAGTATTCCATACATTGATCTACTCTATTGGAGTCTGTTGGTAGCCGGACTTCAGATCAATATTACTAAAGTATTTGTCCCCCTTGAGTTGGTAAAGGATATCTTCAATTTAGGGAATTAGGTACCGATTCCTAATTGTGATTTTATTTAGGGCTTGGTAATCAATGCAAAGTCACCATGACTCATCTTTCTTCTACACAAGCACAATCAGGCTTCCAAAAGGTGATGATCTTGGGAGGATGTGCCCCTTTTCGAGTAGCTCTTAGATCTGGCACTTGATTTCCTTATTTTATGACAAAGAGAAATGATATATTGGCCCATTAGGTAGCAGTGCATCGAGGGTTAGATCGATTGAGTGCTTGACCTGATTGTGCAAAGGTACCCTGGTGGGTGAGGAGAAGATGCATTTGTATTCTTCTATGACCTTGTCCACTTCCTTCTGTTGCGTGGAGATACATGTCGTAGAGGCCATGGATGTGGTTGCAACCTTCCGCTCACTCTGAGTGAGAATCACGAAGAAGACAAACTTCTTGGTCTGAGAGATGACCTTCCTACATTGCTTGGCAGAGATCAAGGAAATGGTAGTAGATGGGAATACCTCTGGTATGTTTTATAATTTCCTATCCAAAGTAATAATAACACTACAAGGCCTAGACTCATATAAAACATGACATTTCCATAAATAAGGTTGGCCCAAAATAACATCACAAACTTCAAGGGAGGCGACATCACACAATACCTCATATTTGAAGGGCTTGATTCTGTAGGCTAGGCGACACTATTGGCTGACAAAGAGATATATCCCTTGGTGGAGCCATCTAATTGTGTACAACTGTGGGTGTGGTGATGTCGGTAGATCCAACCTCTTGATGACCTCTACTAAGATGAGTTTCTTTTGGATACCACTATCAACGATGAAGTGCAATAGATTACCCTTCACCCACATTTGTGAATGAAATAAGAGTTCACCTTCCTCTTACTCATCATGTTCGTCGGGCTAGACCTTGGTGGTTGTAGAAACATGGGTTCTACATCAATGATTCATCTCCCTTTTTCTGGTTCTGACTTAGAGTCGGAGTCTGCATCTAATTCATAGGATTTCACCTCGACCATCAATGACTCCTTTGAGTGACATTCAATGGTGTTATTCCAAGGGCTCTTATGGGACTCACACCATTTCCCAGTGTCTTTATTTGTCTTTCCATTGTCCTTCTTTGTTTTTGGTTTGGACTGGTTGTCCTGAGGTTTCCCATCCTTGATTTTCCCTTTGTTTTGTGGGTTGGGGCCATTTTTTCCCTGCTTCTACTGTGAGGGGTTTGCAGAACCAAACTATTGCATCTTCTGTTTAATCTTCTACTATATTTTGACAACATATCGATAGGCTGCACCCAAGGATGAAATGTTGAGAAAATCCTTTTTTTTTGTTGGATGTATCTATGTAGACCACTGCAATACTTGAGCACCATATGTCACTCAGAGTATTTGATACCCAACTTGGTGCGCAAGGTATGGAAGACATTGTTGAACTCTAGGATTATTTGGTCCCTTTCCTACCGCAGTGTGGTCCATCTTGTATATAAGTCATCATAACTTCCAACTGGGTAGTATTGTTCCTTAATAACATTCCTAAAGGAACCCTCTGTGGGTGAAATGACAAATAATGTAGATCCTTTTTTTTTCATTTTCTCACAGAATGTCTCCCACCAATCTTTGACATGGGGGATTACCTTGAGGAGCGTAAATGTAATATTTTCTCTATCGGAAAATTTGTGCATAGAAAAATACCCTTCTAGAAAGTTTAACCATTTATATACATCATCCACATCTATTTGAACTTCAAATATAGGAAAATAAAAATTGATCTGTACCTTGAAGTGGGTGGCTCCTTCCTTCACTTGAGGTAGATGCATCGCTTATCAGCATTCATCGAAGGATTTGTGAAAAGATGTCTATCATCTCATTCCTCTGTCGCTCAAGGGATTCCTTGAGCAACATTTTGAAAGGATATCTTTTCCCATAATATTTATTTTCTCCTACCATGGAATGTTTCTTGGGCATGTGAGAGAAGTTATCCTCAAGAGAAACAAGCTTGAGACCCAACTCTCTATACCCTGACCTCGTCGGGTACATGCACTAAAATTGACAAAGAGCAGACTACTTTGATACCACTGATATAGGTTTATGAACAGAACGAAATGAAAGCAAAGATATATAATATTAACACAGAGACACAGTGAATACTAAGAGAGATACAATAAAACTTGACTTCTATTAAATAAGAAAAATGTTGAAACTATAAAATGCAGACTAAAATGAGCTCCCTAGGATGGTGGAAGCTTATCTCCGAGAAGAGATGTGATGGCTATGCTAATTCACAAGAATATGATTAAAATGAGGATCCAAGTTCCTTTTTACATCAAACATGAATGACAAAACCCTCAAAATCCAAAAACTTAACCCTAGGAGATGAAGCGCCAAAAGTCACGTGGGCCCGACTGGGGTAAGTTGGTACATCAACTTCCTGGGGTTGTAACTTTTGCATATGATCTTTGTTTTAGGTGCACGATAGCCTGTTGGAAAGGTATATTTGAGGAATACACATTATGCCATCACACTTTGATTTTTCTTGCAATGTGACTGTGGCGATCCCAAAAAATGTTATTTAGGGCCTCAAAACAACCCCATAATTTTAGGACCCAAAAAGATAGAAAAAAACTGCCAAGATGAAAACTGAAACTGCCAAGATGAAATCTATATGTGAGCTAGTTGGAATAGGTGGGTGGCCACCGATATCCACTTGGATCATTTGAAAACCTAATAGATTTGGATTTTATGTTGGCGGGTGCCCTTCATCTTGGTGTCCATGATCTAATCCATGGTTTCTTTCTCAATGCAATCAGGATTTAGTTTTGTAGGGGCCAAGTGCTCGACCACATTTGAAGTATCCAAAATAAGTGGAAAATATGGTCGAAGAAGTTCCACATTAAATACATGGGGAATTATAAGGAAAGGGAGAATGCTTAATTCAAAATCATTCTCACTCACAACCTTGGTGATGGTGTAAGGCATGTATCAGAGTGGGAAGAGATTATGATGGGATCCTGTGAGGTGCTCTTTCTACAAATGAAACCATACCTTATCTCCCACCTAAAACGTGTGTGGTAACCAATGTTGATCATGGAGCTACTTGTATTTAGCATTGGATTTTTGTAGAAGATATTGAACTTGTTGTTGGATGTGATGGACTCATTCAAAAAAAATAGATGCTTGATCAGTATCAGTATGAGCATGGGAGGAATCTTCCTGTGCAATTGTAATGGGTAGAGCTATGTCCATGGGGGCCAATGGCTAGGACCCAAAGAAAACCTGGAAGGGGATATGGCCAATAAATCTATGGAGGGATTTATTGTAGCTATTGTTACACATCAAAATTACTCACTTCGATAGTGTCGCAAGTGTTGTCATTACAAGTGTCGCAAGTGTCGCATTTTGCTCACAAGTGTCACAAGTGTCATGGAAGCATACTGCCATGATGCCTATGTCGTGCCTATAACAACATGAGAAGGAAACTTAAAACACCTCAAACATTTGATTTGGAAGAGGAGAAATGAGTCAACAGGCTCATGAACCTTTTGCCATCTGAAAACACTCAAAAAACTAAGCTTTGAAGGAGAGCGCTCCCCTATACCTCTTTTGGGAGTGTTGGCGCTCCCCCTTACACTGTCTGGGAGCGTTATAAAGCTCCTTTGGCCCTTTTGAGGGAGTGCTGGTGTATTTAGAAGCGTCAACGCCCCCCTTAAGCCTACTAGGAAGCACTACAACGCTCTGATGTCCCTTTTGAGGGAGTGCTACCTATTCTGGGCAGCAGTTGAGTTGTTGAGATGAATGGGGGAAGGATATTTTCATTCTTAGAAGGCAGTTGAGCTCGAATACCTAGTCCATCCATGTTCTTAGGGAAGATCCTCAACTGAAGGAGGAAAATCCCCACCTTCCCCAAGGATATCTCAAGTTGTTGAGCCTCTCCAAGGCTATATAAGCAAGCTTTCTAATGGTGAAAGGGGAATGAAAAGAGAGAATCACACCAAACTTATGATCTCATAAGTGGTGCTGGAACAGAGATATTTTGGAAGAAAGAGACCTATGATCTCATAGGAGGAGTGATCAGTGAAGCTGCTATCATCCAGGTCCTGGATATTTCAAGCAAGGGTTAGACAAAGGGGACTTGACGAAGCTGTCGCATTCGCATCTACGATTGTAAGTACTGTTGTCGTTATTCTCATTAATATGACATGCTTGGCTTGTTTCTTTCTAGTTTGTGTCTGATCTTACATGAAATTATCGTTCATAGATAGATATATTTTCAAGCTAATATCAATAGAGTAGGAAGTGGTCGTACTTTGTTTGTCTACAGGGCTCGTCGATGAGTGAAAGATTGGAGCTCAACTCAGAGCGTGCAGTGACAAACATCGATAAAAAGGTACTTATGTTCTCCTTCCTCCTCATGTATTAGTTTGTATAGATTTGAAAGGAAGTCAGTGTCCACGTTAAGCACCGTCTATTTTAGAGTTTAGGGTCTATCTCTTTGAGGCAATCTACCTGTCCACAGGGAGATTTTCCTACAACAGAAACTGGCGACTCCACTGGGGAGATCGAATCGAAAATTTTGGTTTTGATTTTTCCTCATAGACCTTTCCTTACACTCTGTTTGTTTTCAGACCTTGTTCACTCCATTTATCTGATTGCATTTGCTGATTTACTCTTCACTCCATCACACTCAGCCTGATTGTCAAAATTTGACTGAATTTTGGGTTTTTAGGACTTTGTTTTGAGATTTAGGAATCCAGCGCTCCCATGCCTTGTTAGCAGAGCACCAATGCTCCCTTAAGCTGCTGGAAAAAGCTTTATAATGCTATGGTGGCTCTTATACCAGAGAACCAACCCTCTTTTGCCCAAAATCTCTTCAAAATTTCCATTTTTTGGAGGTCCAGACCCTGTTTCTTCACTTGTTGAGCTTCTTTGTGATTCAATGATGCTTCCTTTGACCTTTGACATGCTTCCTCCTGAGAAGTAAACATCTTGTTGTTCATATTTTATGCCCTTCTTCAATATTTTTTACCTTTAGTTGTTGAAAGTTTGAAATGAGTCCATTGTTTTCTTCTCTCCTATCCGACTGAGCGGGAACTCTAGTGAAGGACATTAGAAGTCTATGACTCTTCTCATTTGGTTCTTTGAGGTCATCTGATCCAATTTTTTTCTCCTTCCTTTTGCGTTTTTGGTTTTCTTTCTCTTGTTTGATTGCAAAAGGGTGTGTTGTTTGTGCGAAATCTGTGTTTTCTTGTCCGAACCTCCTTGATCTGAAAGGGTAGTTGGCAGGAGAAATTTTGCATTGAATTGATTATCATTCGTATACAAATGACAAAAGTACATCTTAGTGATTAGTTTTCATATTAGTTTGCATTTCTGAAATGTTGTAGCATTATTGGATTTGATTGAGAACAAAATTGATTGAGGGCATTCCTTATCGAGTGTTTGATAGTGAAAATGACTCTTCCTCTTTCCCTTAAATAGGTATTCATTGAAAAGAAATGATTTTTTATCATGCTTCATGCATATTTTTTGGAATTGAGTCATCATTCCATCAGTTTCACTTTCATACACCCTCTGAGTAAACAACAGCCATTAAAATCAACGCTTAACTAAAATTTATCAGACTTTTTACATCTTTGTTAGCAAACCTACATTAGTTTAAGGTGTAGGGATTTGGAATAGGTTGAAAGGATAAATTTCCAAAGCTATCAAACAAATTTAGTATCTTGCGGTAGGGAGAGTCAAATCCAATTGTCGTATTGGATTGTTGGGATCCCCCTCTCACATAGGGGTTACACACGAGGTTGCATTTGAGTGAGTTACGGAGATTATCCCTCTGTGGCCCAACTGTTTGTAGTGGTCGGATCGTATATTGGGGGTCACTGGAAGGTATACCCATGATTATGTGTGGGAGCCTTTCGGGTTGATTTCAGACTTGTTATCCTGCCCATATGTTCCTATTGGACTATCGACTGTACCCGCCCAGGGGCTAACTACGAATTGGTGACCTTACTAGCCATAATATTTAGGGTCTCGCACAAGGTGACGGTGAAGGGAAGTCTCACTATACCTGGAACAGACGTTGGTCAAACTCACTCAGGCTCCTTGGAGGGTAAATCCAAAATTACTGCGTGGAAGCTTGCACCAAGGCGTAAGTCCGTTAAGCAGGTCGCCAATGTAACTGATCCACCCGCTCTATCCCCTCCCCTTCCTATTTTGATCTTGCGACGTTGGATTTTATCACAAACTAGTGGTTTCATCATAAGAAGATTTGTTTGATTGTTTGTTTCTCAGATTCATAGCGTGTGTTATTTGTTTTACTTAGTGGACCTTAGGTCGAGTTAGTGTTAATGGCATCGAATCCTGGGAGTACCAATGGAGGAACCCCTTCTTCTGGGGAACCTTATACCTTTCCTTTGTTTGGAAACTTTGGTCCTCCATATGTTGCCACACTGAGTCTTCCCAGACTCACTATTGGATTACCAGTTTGGTTGTTCCCCACTCCAGTGATCCCGAATCCTTCTAATGTTTCAGTTGCACCTAATACTTTGGATGTCAATACACCACCCACACATCAACCTCATGTCGACTTTTCGCCTTCTTCGTCTATCAAGTCTCCTTCCATTTCTCCTTCTTCACCTAGTGAAAGCTCTAAAGCAAGTAGCCAGGTTGATAAGAAGAAGAATAAATGGAAAGAGAAGAAGAAGAAGAACCCGAAAAGGACCAAGACCCCAACAACATCAGATGTTGGCTCTAAGAAACCGATTACTGTTAATAGTATTGGGAGTGTTGATGAGGTCAGCAAGATTAAAATGAAGAATCCAAAACCCAAATTCCCTTGCAGCCTTTGTAAGGGTGACCACTTTCTGAGGGATTTCCCCGG
>JZKD02S2081259.1:1141598-1194995 GCA_000966675.3 Picea glauca
GGCATTATTGGTTGAATTTCCTTCATGGATTGACATGTTTAAGCTCTAGGATCTACCCTTAGATAAAAGGGGTCGGCTCTGATACCAATTGTTGGAAAACTGAGAGGGGGGGGGGGTGAATCAGTTGTTACTGTGCTTAAACAATTATGTTTATTTTAAACTCTTTGCAGAGAACTTAATGACAATCACAATAATGAAGGGAGGTAAGCAATAGAACATTTGACATCAGTCACACATATGAAATATATAGAGATAGATATTTCTTGAGGAAACCCATAAAGGGTAAAAACCTCTTCTTCTTGGTATGATAAGTAATCTTTAACATTCTGTACATTATCATACATATGAACTCCAACTCATTGTGAGGCTACAACCTCTATTTTGCAAGCTGCAACTTGCTGAGAGCACCAACTCTCTGCTTTCTCTAGCACCTACTAGAAGGAAGCACCAACTCCCTGGTTTCTCTAGCACCGACTAAAAGGAAGCACCAACTCCCTAGTTTCTCTAGCACCCACTAGAAGGAAGCACCAACTCCCTGGTTTCTCTAGCACCCACTAGAAGGAAAAAACAATTTCCTAAGTGTTCCAACACCAACCGGATGGAAGCACCAACTTCCAGTCACACAGGCACCAATCTGTAAAACAAAGAACAACAGTTCTCCCTTGCACCACCCTGCCACCCTGATTTCTCTACCTGCAACCATATGTAAGCTACAACTCCCTATGTTAAAGCACCCACTTGAACCTATGAGGACAACAATCCTCCCTAGCACCTCCCTACCACCCTGAAATATAAATTTTTCTATATATAAATTTATCACAGTGATACAATATTTATCAATGCCTTACCGGTCTCATCATTGTTCTACTACATTGCTCTGCTCTACCTGCATCAGTGTCTTCCTGCACCCCTTCCTTACGCTTTATGTTCTTCTACCTTTCATGCTCTTTGAACCATGTCCCTTCTATGCACCATTCCTCTTATGTGCATTTCAGTTGTTGCACTTTGCCTCTTTCTACACACCTGAATCACTCTCAACAACACCCAATCTTTTCTTTGTTCTACGTTTTTATTCCCTATGTTCATCTTTTGCATCCTCTTTTCACAATGCTTCTACATACTCTCCCCATGTTGAGTGCTCTGCCTAATCATCATTGCAACTCTTCAACTTCTCTGGTGGTTAAACCCATGCGTCCATCATCACTGGGTGTTATGCCGAGATTCCTTAGCCTCTCCAGCAGTTGAGACTCTTCATCTTCTCTGTCATAGTCGAGATCATTCCCTCTATTGCAGTTCCAGGATCTAACGGTCTTACATCTGTCAATAGCCTCTATGAAAAATATTCATGCCACTGGAAGATGCCTCGAGACTCTTCATCGTCTCTGGCGATCACCCTAAAGTCTCTTTGAGTCCTCTGGTAGAAACCATCAATCGTTTCTAGCAGTTACACTGTGAACCTCCAAGAAAATGCATCATCAACTGAATCGCCAACCATCCAAGAGTCATGATTCAGTTCTACTAAATGAATCGTAACTGATCATGAAGAGAAACAGTAGCCCTTTGATCAGATTTCTAGGTATCCAACACTGTTGGATTACAGGCATAGGGTCTCGCGTTGATTTCGCATTTCGGCATTTCGACATTTCGACAATTCTTGTGATGAGATATCTTGATGCTCCATGTCGCGATCCCCGAAACTCTAAAAAAGGAGCTTAGTTGGACTAGATTTGTCCCTTCTCATGACCATCAGTGGTGACCAAGTGCTTATCCACAAAGAACTTCGCAATTCGCAACTTCAGGACTCCTGTGATGAAGGGTCTTGACTCTTCATGTTGTGATCGCCGAAACTCTAAAATGGAGTTTAGCTCCACTAGCTCTTCCCCTCACGTGACCACTAATGGTGACCATAGCCTACACCAAAAGGTGATTTTCGCATTTTGTCATTTTGTGAATTCCTGTTGTGAGGCATCTCGACTCTGCAAGTTGCGATCTCCGAAATGAAGTTTAGTTGTTAGCGCCTTCCTCCAACTCTCGACGATGTGACCACATCCTATGACCACTTGCTAATCATTTGAGCGCTTCTCTCTTCAGATCAATGGTCCACAATTCGTGGTGATCAAACGGGTATCCTCTGCCCCAGAACTTCAGCTTTTGGGACTTTGGTGAAGATTCGATGCTAAAGCTCCCGAAACTAAATTCCTGGAATGATGTCACTCGATGACATGTCGTGATCTGTGTGTCTGCTACGTGTCACTCAGAATTGTGATTTCCAGGTTCCTGAAAAGCCAAATCAACTTGACACTTGTCCTTATATGATTGCGCCACGTGTCCTTTCTGATGTAGGCTGCCACCTGTCCTTGTTGACATGGTCTGCCACATTCACCTCCTGGGTCTGACGGCCCAAATTTGTCCTTGATCCAACAACTAGGATTATTTCGCGATTTTTCATATCGCGAGTTCGAGAGGTTAGGGAACCCCGTTCCTTTGATATTTGATTTCCCAGTCTGCGAAACTCTGAAATGAATTCTTTGTTGATGTGCCTGTTTTGGGATTTCAGGGTTCACTACTTCAAAGGTTAAATTTCCTTTGATCTTTGATTTCCCAGTCTGCGAAACTCCGAAATGGAGTCTTTGTTGATATCCCTGTTTAGAGATTTCGGCATTTCACATTTCTCAACTTCAGGACTCCTATGATGAAGAGTCTCGACTCTTGACTCCTCCAACTCCCGGTATCTGAAACTCTGAAATGGATTCAGATCAATGGTCCACAATCTTGATGATTCGACGGTCCAGATCTTTTCATGATTTCACATATCACGAGTTCCTTCCATGAGTTGCTTCCTTGAATCCTCCAACTCCCAATATCCAAAACTCTGAAATGTCGTGGTTTCACATTTTTCGATTTCATCATTCTTTTCGTGAGTTTCCTTGACACCTCCAACTCTCGGTATCCGAAACTCCGAAATGGAGATTAAGTCGTAGTTTCGCATTTCGCAATTTTTTGTTGTGAGTTGTTTCCTTGACTCCTGGAGTTTACGCTTCTGAATGGGATCCAACGATCACTTGTTGAACTTTCCATTGCCATGCCATTATCCCTACATTGTTGGTCATGATATTTTCCATCAATGACAAACACACATACTCTGCACTATCTCTCTTGATCTTATCGAGCTTGCTCTGCTGCATCTTCCCAAAATACTTCTGGTGCCCACCTGGCACATTCTTCCCGTACTTAATCCATCGTCATTGTTGTACCTGCCATCAATGACAAGAATGCACTACCTGTAAAACATGCCAACATGATGCTCTTCTTGCAGGGTGTCAAAAATTCCATCTTAGAGAAGTGATCAATGACCACAAAGAAACAGTCATTACCATGTTTATTTGAACGTAGAGAAGACATGTAATCCATGGCGATCGACTCCCAAGTCCTCTCAGGAGTAGGAAGAGGGGTGTATAGCCCCTATTTCTTAATGGTAGGTTTCACAATGGCATAGGTAGTGTAAGATATGATATAATTGCTGACATCTTGTTGGAGCTTTGACCAATAAAAATGATTTTGTAGTACTTCCACTATGTTTTCCACACCAAAGTGTCCCACCGCCTGAATGTAATGAGCTTCCCAAATCAACTTTCCACAATCTCTTGAAGGAACACATATATGTATTAGATGGCATAAAAATACATATTGGAGACAAAAGTATGGAATTTGTTTTCCGATGCTCAATGTCTGATAGGTAGCAGAAAATTCAGAGTCATTGTTGTATAATTGTAGCCACTTGGAGGTCCCATGCCCACAAGAGTTGAGAACCGATGTTAGTGCCACAATCGGGGGTCGAATGAGGAAGTATGAAACATGGTTGGTGTTTCCATTCTTTTACTTGATGTTCAAGTAGAATTGTTGTAGGTACATGGACCACTTCTGATGGCGGTCATTATGTAACTTTCCTAGTGTCTGCATGAATTGTAGAGGCCTGTGATCAGTGTGGATGATCTCTTCCTTTCCTAGAATGTGATGCTTCCACTGTCAAAATGCTTGCACAATGGATTACATGTCTTTGTCTTAAGTGGGGTATCTGCAAACAACATCAAATAGTGTTTTAGTGTGATAGGCCACCAGATGCCCATGATGAGTAAGGACTGCATCGATGGCATAATTTGAAGCATCTGTCTCAATCTCAAATGGCTATTGCATCTTTGGTAGAATAAGGATTGGTGTTGATAAGAGGAGGAATTTCAAATCCTCAAATTCTTTCTATTGTGTTGCATCCCAAACAAACTTGGACTTAGCTCCACCCTTGGTCACCTAGATTTGGGTCCAAGCAATATGAGAGAACCCCAACACAAACCCGTGATAGAAGTTGGTGAGGCCCAAGAAGTTGGGGAACTTAGTTAGTGTATTTGAGGCTGACCAATGACAAATGACTTGGATCTTGGTTGGATCCACATGCACACCTTTCTCATTAACGATGTATCCCATGTATTGAATTATCTACATGTCGAAGGAACACTTCTCCAAATTGACATATAACTTGTGTTGTCTCAAGGTGCCCAAGACTTACTGAATATGCTTCAAATGTTCCTTCCAAGTTTTTCTAAAGATGAGGATGTCATCTAGATATACGACTACAAATGAGTTTGTGAATGGTATTAATATCTCATCCATCATTTGCATGAATGTGGTCGATGCATTAGCTAAGATGAAATGCATGACTATCCACTCAAAGATACCTTTATACTTGAAGGTTGTTTTCCATACATTAGTTTTCTCAATCGGAAATTGGTGGTAGCCTGACTTCAGATCAATCTTATTGAAAAATTTGGTGCCCTTGATTTGATCTAGAATATCATCAATCTGGGGAATTGGGTATCGGTTCTTAACAATGATCTTGTTTAGGGATTTATAATTAATACAAATTTTCCATGTCCCATCCTTCTTATGTACCAAAACAATTGGGCTCCTGCAAGGTAAGGAGCTTGATCTGATGTGGCCCTTTAGAATTATCTCTTGAATTTGGCATTTGATTTCTTCATTCTCCAGACTAGAATGCCTATATAGGAGGTTTTTGGGTAGAGGATCACCGAGTGTCAAATCAATTGAGTTCTTTACCTGAAAGTGTAAGGGCACCCCAATAGGTGAGGAAAATATGTCTTTGTGTTCTTATAATATCTTGTCCACCTGCTTCTGCTGTGTGTAGAGAACTTTTGCAGAGGTTTTAGCAGTTGCAGTGATCTTTCATTCACCTTTCGATCCGACCATAAAGAGGAAAAATATCCTGGTCTAAGAGATCACCTTTATGAACTACTTCGTGGAGACTAAAGACACTGTAATAGTTGGCATTTCCTCTAGTACCCTGTAGACTTGACTTCCCAAAGTAATAATGACACTACGGGGCCTAGATTCATAAAAAACATGACGCTTCCACATATATGGTTTTCCTAAAATAACATCAAAAACTTCAAGTGGGGAAACATCACACAATACCTCATCTTTGAATGGATTGATGCCATAGTGTAGGTGACATTGCCAGCTGAAGCGAATGTCTTATCCATGGTTGAGCCAACCGATGGTGTATGGTTGAGGGTGAGACATCATTGTTAGGTTCAACTTCTTGATGAACTCTACTGAGATTAGGTTCTTCTAGCTACCACTATCAAAAATGAAATGGAGTGGGGTCCCCTTCACCCACATCTATGAGTGGAAGAGGCACTCCCCTTCTTCAGGCTCCTTTGGTTCCTCTAGATGGACCTTTGTGGTAGTGATGGTGACACTGGGTTCCCCATCAATGATATGTTTTCCCCTCTCTGGTTTCGAATCATATTTTGAGATGAAATCTGAATACGAGGCTTCCATATCAACCACCAATGACTTTTTGGAGTGACATTCATCAGTGTTGTGATAAGGGATTTTGTGGAACTTGCACCACTTTCCAGTGTCCTTCTTCGACTTCCCATTACCCTTATTTACTTTTGGATTGGAATGGGTTTCCTAGGGTTGGCCATCCTTACTCTATCCTTTATTTTGGGAGTTAGGGCCACCTTTATAATGATTCTTCTGTAATGGGTTTGTAGAAGTGAAATCCCTCTTATTCTTTTTCTTGAACTTTTTCTTGATTTTGACAACATATTGGTAAGTGACTCCCAATGAGGATATTTCCAAGAACTCCATATCTATTTGGATGTACCTATATAGGACACTGTTGTACTTTAGAAACCAGTGCCTCTTGGAGTCTTTAATACCCATCTTTGTGTGAAAGGTATGGAAGATGTTGGTGTACTCTAACATCGTCTAGTCTCTCTCGTGATGCAGAGTTGTCCATGTTGTGTACTGGTCATCATATTTTTCAATTGGGTATTATTTCTCCTTGAGGGAATCAACAAAACCCTCCCAAGTGGGTTCTATCCCAAAACCATAGACTCATCTCTGACATGTTGTTCATAGTAATTTTCCCACCAATATCTAACATGGGGAAGAGATTTAAGGAGTGCGAAGGTGATTTTTTCACTATCAATTTTTTTTTGGAGAGATAAGTAACTCTCTAGTAGACTTAACCATTTATCCAAAGAGTCGACATCTATCTGTCCTTCAAATAAAGTAATATCAAATTTAACTTGTATCTTGAAGGGTATAACACCTCTAAAGTGACTACTAATTGAAGGTGTCGTTGTTGTTGTTGGAAACCATCAAAGGATTTGGGAGAAACTATCCATCATCTTGTTCCTCTATTGTGTGATGGATTCCTCAAGTAACAGTTTGATAGGATATCCTACTCCATAATCTCTCTTTTCTTCCACCATGGGAGGTCGCTTGGGTTGGTGAGAGGGGGGGGGTTATCCTAAAGAGAAACTAGCTCGATAACCAACTCTCTATACTTTGACCTCGTCGTGGACATGCACTAAGAAACGACAAGGAGAAAATTTCTTTGATAACACTAATCCAGATTATATTGAGAACAAAATGAAGGCAGAGATATAACAAGAAAACACATAGAGATATTGCAAGAAACATAGTAATACAATTAACTTAGATTATATTAATGAATGGAATACAAAATACTGTAAAATGCAAAGCACACAAACTAGCTAGAATAGTGGTAGCTTATCCCTAAAGAGAGAGATGTGTCAACGATGCTCATTCACAATAATTTGATTACAAAGAGGATGAAAAGGATTTTTAACATAAAGGAACAATGATAAAACCCCAAATATCCAAAAACCTAACACTAGAAGATGAAACAATGTAACACCCTGGTTTTAATCCCTATGAACTAGAATGTAGTATGCAAATGTGACATTGGGCTATGCGCTGGTAAAGTTGAAAAGGGGTCAGAATGCCTAGGAAATGTAATAATTCTATATACATTAATAAAAATACACTGTTGGGTACAAGGCATACAAGGACAAGAGATACGAGGCTATGGTTCCACGAGAGAGGGGGATTAAGGGGCTAAGTCTTTTTATTATATTTTATTTGGCCATATTGGCTTTAATTGAGAAAAGTGGTTACATGAGCTTCTTGGGGGGAAGGACAAGTGGTTCTTGATTTCATGTAATTATATAAACATCCCTTGTGGGATATTTTGAAGGTTCTTCTCCATTCACTCTTACATTCTTATCACTCTTTCATTTTTGGTTCCTCATTCTTTATAATTCGTGTTTTTTTGGTCTGATCATGGAAACAAATGGTTGGAAGAGGAGAGTCATTGCTAGATGGATGTAATAAATTACTGAATCATTCCAGGAGGGAATGAATGCATATGTGCATGAGATTGATGGAAGTTAAGAAATAACTTTCCACAACTGAGAATCCTTGGAGTTTCTAGCAAGGATATTTCCTGACCAATAGCATTGGAGCCCTGTAGAGAAATTGAACAACCTGAGTGAATGCATGGAAAAGACAAGGGTTCATTTCTTCGGGTTGTGCAGGTTGAAGGGGAAATAGAGCTGAAAATTAGGATTGTTGTGTGGTTGGGAAAACCTGAGAGCTTGTTAGCTAACTGGTGTGTTTTTAGATTTGGCCTAGGACCCATAATTTTGGATTCATAGCCTTAGATCGGGGGTGACATTTTTGTTGAGAGTGAATGAACAATAATGTATATGGTTGGGAGGAATTTCCTTGGTCTGCAACCAATTGGCGAATGTTACTTGAAAATATAAGTGTTCTCTGTGTTTTCTGTATAATGTATATTCCATTGTGTATTTATTTATCTATGAGATATGTATTTATAATGTGCCTTCCTGTTGGTTATTTGTTGTGCAAGGAACGATGTTACTTTATTGGATGGTTTAACATGTTCTTGTTAATTGCATGCATTGAACACATTCTCAGAAGTTGGATTTAGGAAGAATCATGAAGTAGGGCATGAGTTGGAGTTTGAAAAAGAGAAGTCTGATGGTAGAAGCTCGAAAGAATAAGAGTCCTCAGATCATTTGAGGACATTATCAGCCATCATATCTCGTGGAGATTTTATTTCATAAAATTATTTTTGGAAGATATCGTTCATAAAAATTCTGATGAATTCAATTCGACTGAGGTAACCAATCCATAGTTTTGGATTTCTAGATGATCGTGGTTGTTGATCGACATGATTTTTGACCATGTGATATATCATACGAGCATGTTTTCTTGGAAGGGTTGAGGGTGGAGGAGAATGCCACGTAATCCACCAGGTTAGCGTGCCATGTTAGAGGACACATCAACAAGAGTGGGAGAATCCACTAGTTCCACGTAGCAGTCGAGTGCAAGTCTTTAGAAGGAGGCGACAAGAAGGCTTGTTCAAGAAGGTTTCTGATGGGTGAGTCCGATAGAGCAATTCATATAGGCTATCAAAGCCTAGATTTCAGATAGATCGAAGATCATGGTAAGTTGTGTTTCCAATAGAGGGTCTCCGATGAGATGAGTTCGATAGTGTTTCAAACTGTAGATTTCAGAGGGATCTGCGTACCCCAATAATTTGAAGCTTTCCTATGGGAAGAGGTTCTGAAGAATATCAAAGGTCTATATCTTTTTTGAATTGAGATTAATGGTGAAGCTTGCCACATAGGCAAAACTGTAAATCCATTTAAAAAACAAATGAAGTCTGGAGCCATTTTTGTATTTTGGCCATGACTGGAACATGTTAAGTTAGATTGATATGAAACTTATGGGTTTTGTCCATAGAGATGATCTCTACAAAAATTTCATAGAGGACCATTGTCCATTTCTGTTCAGATTTGTCAGAAATTGCAAAATATTGATTTTTTAAAGATCTGGGTCCAAATCATTGGCAGAGGTCTAGATAAAGCTGAAATTCATATATAGTGCCCAGAAAGAAGACACAAAAATAAACCATGAAGGAACTAAATAAATATTAACAGGATTTGAATGGGGATGCTGAAATAGGCCAAAATCCACTATTTTGGGCCACTTTTTTTGGATTTTTGATATTTTCGGAGGAAAAGTGACCTCAGATCACAAAACTAGAAAAACAAAATTACTCAAAATTTTATATACTCATCAATAAGAACAACTTTGGCTTAGTAAAAATTTTCCATAAGTGCACATATTGAGAGATAGCCAGTTTTGCTAAATATTTTTAATTCTGGAAAAAGAGGTGAAAAATGAAAAAGTGATCATTTCCAGATTGATGCAGTTTTTTACTAGAGCATCAGATTGAAAATATGAGAGTTGTTATGAATTATTTTTCATCATTTTTTATCTATGCATCATACATGATTTTCTCTAGCTCCTGATATATTTTCTTTTGCAGTTGATCAAAGTTGGTATTTCAATAAAATTACACCATTGGAGAAAATGCGCAAATGGGGTGAAAATGGCTTTTTCAGGAAGCCATAACTTTTAGCTCGAAGATTAGATTGGGGCATGAGTATAGTCGTTGGAAATTTGATTCAGAGGAGAATAACCTGGAATTACTATAATTTAGGAATTGTGATATAATTCATGAATTGAGCAGAAAAAGGACTTGTAGAATTAATCGACAAATTTCTATAATATGCATAATTCTAACAAAATGGTTTCTTGCACATTTTGCAGAATTAGAGGTATAATTAGATCAATTCAAAACTAGGATTAGATATTAGAGTCATGGAATCATGAAAAATCTTGTAGAAGTTGGATGAGGCAATAAATCACTACTGGGAAAGTAATGAAAAGTGGATAAAGAACTCAAGAAGAGTGGAACAAAAGTATTAGTCAACAACTACAGAATTTGAATGAATTGCAAGTACGAAAGCAAGAATCCTCACATAGGACATGAAACCAGTAGATGAATAATGTCATTATGGGAATATAAAGGAAAATTAAGTCTCCATAGCATTGAAGGTAGAGATGTGTAGATAGTTGCAAGCTTGATGTGAGAGAGAACAAGAAACTTAAGAGGTGATGTGTGAGTCATCTCTATGTGCCAAGCACATGAGTTATTGGGAAGGATTTGTTAGATATGACTTAGCTACTTGTCTAAAAGTACTCATATAAGGAAATCCACTTCTGATATCAGAGTTCACAGTGGAAGCAGGATACCAATGCATAGAAATGAGGGATAGGATAATCAACGTTCTTTCACTTGAAAAGTGCCACTATATGAAAATAGACTTCCATTGGGAATGGTATTAAGTGCGAAAGGTATGGTTTCACAGGGAATTGTTAAATGAAGTAGTCTAATGGACAAATATGAGTAATAGTATTTGATTCAATAATGTTGTGGTAGTAGAGCAATTGAATGTTTCGAGCTACCTCATTCCAAGGTTCTGGAATGTTTCATAAAGATAAATTTTGGATATGATTTCCTAAGAGAGGCTAATGTAAATAGAACACATTGGTTGGATTGCATAATGGCCAAGTGTGACTTTGTTGGAAGTTTCAGACCAAGAAATAATAGTGTATATGAGAAGAATAGGAGCACACAAGGCAACAAGGATATGAATAAATTAAAGGAATACCAACTACAAGATAAATAAATAAGTGAATTGAAACATAAATACACTAGAGTGCATGATGCATACAATGAATTTAGATGCATTATTAGGCATGCTAATAGTGAATGCTTGGTGCATATGCATGTGCATTTGTGCATATGTACCATCTTGGATATGCATATGGCATGCTTGTGGACTTAGAATAACATGTTATTATGCAATCATGATGTTATGGAAATTGAGTATGACTAATGATAGATTATGTATTCATGAAAAGTGATATAACATGGTTAAAGAGGTGGATGTTGCTGCTACATATGAATTCCATGATCCAGATTATTTTCGGCACGAAATGAGAGCAGAGATATAATAAAGAAATGTACAGAGATATCTTGGATATCCAATAATATAACAGAAATGTATCAGAGATTCAACCATAAACATAGAGATACAGTAATACACAATTTTCTATTAATGAGCGAAAATGTACAAAGACTGTAAAAATACAGAGTGAAAGACTCGCTAGAATGGTGGCATCTTATCTCTTAGAAGAGATGTGTCCGCTACTCACATTCACAAGAATATGTATTTACAATGAGGCTCCAAAGTAATTTTTATCATAAATAAAATCCAAAACCCTAACCCCGGAAGATGAAAAGACAACAGTTTTGTGGACCTCGTTTTGGGTAGTTTGGTGTATCAACTTCCTAGGGGCGTAACTTTGGCATACGATCTTTGTTTGGGTTGAACGATAGCTCATTGGAAAGGTATCATCGAGAAGATTCATTTTGGGGGCTAAATAGGAGCCTTTGGATATCATTGAGAAGATAGATCCTGAAAAAAAATCATTTAGGCCCTCAAAATGGCCCCGGAAGTTAAAAATTGCTAAAAAATAGTAAATTACCAAAATTGACAGAAAACTGTTTTGAGCCAGTTGGAAAAGGTGGCTAGCCACTGATATCCACCTGGATCAATCCTCCCTCCTTAGGAAGCAATGGTCTCTATTGCGTTGAGTTCCCGAGGGAGAGGTAAAATCATTTGTTGAATCTGCATCTTGGTGAGTTGCTTGCCTTGCTGGAGACGTTGCACTACTTGGTTTGTGGAAGGATGTCATGAACCTGTTGTTGGCGGGGTTGAATATGTTCAACTAGTTGAGCTACATGAGATGACTATGTGCATAAGGAATCTTTGTTCTTTGTTGCAATATTTTCAACATGCTTCTATTGGATAAAAGGTGCTTGGGTTGAGGCTATAGTGATTGTAGTATCCTTTCATTCACCTTTTGAACAGATTATGAAGAAGCTAAATTTTGTAGTATGAAATACTACCTTTCATAATTGTTTAGGTGGAACAGTAGTTGGAACTACCTCTGGTATCCTGTAGAGATGACCCCCCAGAGTAACAATGAAACTACGGGTTCGAGACTCATAGATAGCATGGTGCTTCCACATATATGGTTGGCCCAAGAGAACATCAAAAAAATCCAATGGGGAAACATCACATAATACCTCATCCTTGAAGGGATGGATGTTGTATGATAATCGACATTGTTGGCTAACACGAAGATCTTGTCCCTAATGAAGCCACCTGATGTTGTATGGATGCAGGTGTGGTGTTGTCGACAATCCTAATTGTTTGACGACCTCTACTGAGATGAGGTTCTTTTGGCTTCTGCTATCAACAATAAAATGTAGCGGGGTCCCCTTCACCCACATCTGTGAATGAAAAAGGTGCTCCCCCTCTTCAGGATCTGTTGGTTCTTCTGGTTGAATTGTTGTGGTCACGACAATAGCAGTGGGGTCTGCATCAATGATCTGCCTTCTATCAGTATTTTCGGAATCAGGGTTCAGCTCCTTGTCCTTGATCTCAGCCACCAATGACTATTTTGAGTGGCATTCATTGGTGTTGTGTCAGGGGATTTTATAGAAATCACACCATTTTCCAGTGTCCTTTTTCTTTTCGTGACTCTTATTTTCCTGTGGCTTGGAGTGGTTTTTGGGAGATTGTTTGTTAGGGCCATCTTTATCATACTTTGGTTGTTGCATATTTGTAGACCCGAACTCCCATTTGTTCTGGTGCTTAAATTTCTTCTCAATTTTAATAGCATATCGATAAGCAGCACCGAGTGATGAGATGTCCAGAAAATCCATTTCAGTTGGATGTATCTATGTAGAGCCCCACGGTATTTCAAAACCAAATGTCATTCAGAGTCTTTGATACCCATCTTGGTGTGTAAGTTATGGAAGGTATTGGTGAACTCCAGAACTTCTTGACCCCTCTCTTTTTGCAGTGTGGTCCATCTCATGTATTGGTCCTCATAGTTTCCAACAGGGTAATACTATTCCTTTGCCACATCCACAAAACAATCCCAAGTGGGCTCGGCCCCATATATTCCAGACTCCTCTGTGGAAATTTTCTCCCAGTAATTTCTCCACCAATGTTTGACATCGGGGAGAGACTTGAGGAGTGAGAATTTGATCTTTTCCCTGTCAAAGAAATTATGAACAGAGAAATAACCTTCTAGCAGATTTAACCATTTTTCTAGGGCATCCTCATCTATCTGTCCTTCAAATACGGGACTATCAAAATTAGTTTGTACCTTGAAAGGAGAGGTACCTCCAAAGTGGATGCTTGATGAAGACATGCATGTTGGTATCGACAGACGTTGAAGGATGTGGAAAAAATCCTCCATCATTTCGTCCCTCTGTCGCGTGAGAGCTTGCTCAAAAAACAAATTAATAGAATCGTCTTCTCTGTCATTTTTATTTTCTTCTGCCATGGAGGGTTTCTTGGGCACACCAGAGTGATTGTCTTCAAGAGAGAAAATCTCGAGACCCAACTTGGTATACTCATACCTCATCATGAACATGCACTGAAAATTGATCAAGAGCAGCTTGCTCTGATACCACTGATCTGGATTATTTTCGACACGAAATGAGAGCGGAGATATAATAAAGAAATGTATAGAGATATCTCGGATATCCAGTAATATAACATAAATGTATCAGATATGCAACCATAAACACATAGATACAGTAATATACAATTTTCTATTAATGCACGAAAATGTACACAGGCTATAAACATACAGAGTGAAAGACCCGCTAGAATGGTGGTAGCTTATCTATGAGAATAGATGTGTCCACTAATCGCATTCGCAAGAATATTCCTTTACAATGAGGCTCAAAATTCCTTTTTATCATAAATAAAATCCAAAACCCTAACCCCGGAAGATGAAAAGCCAACAATTTTGTGGACCTCATTTTGGGTAGTTTGGTGTATCAACTTCCCGGGGGCGTAACTTTGGCATACGATTTTTGTTTGGGGTGCACGATAGCTCGTTGGAAAGGTATCATCAAGGAGATTCATTTTTGGGTCTCAATCGGAACCTTCATTTATCATTGAGAATATCTATAAAAAAAAACCTTCATTTAGGCCCTCAAAATGGCCCCGGAAGTTAAAAACTACAAAACATAGTAAATTACCAAAATTGCCAGAAAATTGTTTTGAGCCAGTTGGAAAAGGTGGGTGGCCACCAATATCCATCTGGATCATTCCATCCTTGTGAAGACCCATGAGGGTGATATGAATAGTAATTGAAAGGATGGAAGAGGGAGCCTGCAAGCTTCTACAAATACCAACTGATCAAATATCATCAAGTAGGTTGATAACAACCATGCAAATATGCATTTAATTTCTTCTGATGCATAAATGTTGAAGAGAATTGAGGTAAGAATTCCCTCAGTTAAATTTCCAAGATTTAAATTGATATGTAATGGATTAAGTACTAGAGCATGTAAATGTTGTTGATGCTAGAATGCATTTAGATAAAATGTTAGTTTCATATTGTGTTATGATTGGTTATGGGATCATAACCAAGTCAATTCAAGAGACATACTCTTTCTACAACAATGGATACCCATAGGGCTAGTCATGTGTGAGACCATGATATGGTTGGATATGGAAGGGATATAGCGCTATGTTAGTGTTCAATGGCTTACCCTGTATAACTGATGTTTGGACTGCAACCTCTTTGCCAACACTGAAGAGAACTTAGGAATTATGTTTCCTTGTGTTGTGTATGGGTTGAAGATGAGGGTATCCAAAGATTTGGACAGTATTGGGAAGAGTTCAGATTATGTGTTGAGGCATTGACCAGACATCCCAACTCACCATGGTGGAGTGTATGACATAGTTATTTGGTATTATGTAGTCAATGCAGGAATGCATTGTGTATATGTGGCCATGGGTATTGACACCTTGATTTTTGTTATTTTATTGGTAATTATTTGTTACAATATGAAAAACATGTGGTGATGAAATGTAACACCCCAGGTTTTGAACCCCCATTTTAAATAATGTATTGTTACAATGTTGAGAGGCTAGAGTGCCCAGACAATTATTGAAGGGCCAGTATGCCCAATAAATGTAATTTTTTTATCATTAATAATAATAAACACATTGTTGGCTGCTAGACGGAAAAGGACTCGAGTTATAGGGGGCTATGATTCCACAAGAGAGGGAGCTCGAGGGACTAAGTGTTATTACTATTTTCTTATTACCCTTTTTGTCTAACGGAGGGGATCGATTATGTGAACTTCTTGGGGAAGGCCAGGAGGTTCTTGTTTTCCCCATGAGGTTACCTAAACCCGCCTCTGGTATGATGGGGGGGTTGGACTGATGACTTGTTCATTGATTTCCCATTCACTCACTCATTCTTCCCTCACACACTCCCATTCACTCCCTGACCCATTCATCGACCCATGCTCACCTGCGTCTTAGTTGGAAAAGTGAAAGGAAATAGAGTTGTTGAATAATTATCCACAAGATAGTTGGTTGTAGTGGTTGTTGGTGTGATCCAGCCATGACCTAGGGATTACATGTCTGAAATGCATTGGCTTGTGCCCTATTTTTCTCAAAACTGCAAGTCTTGAGAGTTGTAGCATTGAGATTATGGATAAGCTTTGTTGGAAGCCCTGGCAGGAAGGAGAAGGATTGTCTGAGGGACTGCAT
Organism: Picea glauca; assembly: GCA_000966675.3. Classification (NCBI taxonomy): domain Eukaryota; kingdom Viridiplantae; phylum Streptophyta; class Pinopsida; order Pinales; family Pinaceae; genus Picea; species Picea glauca. The sequence goes on from JZKD02S2081259.1 coordinate 1,157,525, forward strand.
GGTAGAGAAGGGTGGAGCTCCATTCTCTCGGGTGGCACAGGTTGGGTAGAAGAGATTTGGGTACTTGGATTGTTGTGGGTGTCGAGAAACCTGTGAGACCTTTTGAGATGACTGGTTTGGGAACCAAATTACACTCTAGAACACTCCTTGTGGATTCATAGCCCTGGCTTGGGGGTGACACTACTGTTGATATTTGGAGCAACAGTGTCTACGGTTGGGTGGAATGTCCTTGGTCTACAGCCAATCGGTGTCATATTTCATAAAGATAAGTTCTCTCTGTCATGCTATTCCTATCTTTGTATGAATCTATTTCTGCTGTGTAATTTAATTATCATCTACATGTGTATGAATGTATTTTCATTGTGTATATTTAATTATCGTTTAACGTAATCTTTAGATTATGCATGCTTGTTGGATATTGTTGTGCATGTTATTAAATCTATTATCTTATTTATCCTTAATGACTAAAGAAGGTATCAGTAAGAGAAAGAAGTCTAAGGGCGGGCTTGTAGGTAGTGTACCAGGCCTGTGGGTGGCTAGGTATGTTACAATTTGGTATCAGAGCTTCTAGTTGAAACACCAGGCTGGTATGGGTTGGGTCTGTTGTTCAGAATCTCGTGGTAGAGATCGAACTCTGACTAGGAAGTTGAAAATCTCGGGAGGAATGGCGTTGCAGAAGCTACGTAGGAGACAGAACGTCATAGAACCTCTGTGAGGGTTTGAAGGATCGTGACCATTCATTTTTAATTTGAGAGCGATCACCACTATAGGATCAGGGAGATCCAGGATCGTTGGCTCGGAGGACAGGTAAACAGGGGTCTTCTGATGAAAAGGAAGCTAGGTTAAAGGTCACGACCATTGGATCTCCTTGGAGAGAGAGATCAATGGCCAACAAGAATTGTGAGGAACCAAGTTGCATGGGAGATAATTTTCCAAGGTGGTCCCGCAATCCAAACCATGGTTTCCCTGAGGGGTTATGTGTCAGCATCAGGAGAATTTCAGGACAAAAAGCGGGTTACTCCAAACCGCTGATGGATGCCCCACAAATTGAAATTCATGTAGTGTTGTGGCAAGTTAGAGCTCGAACATCGAAACTCCGAATAGATGAAGTAGCTGGGAAACATCGATCCATAGGAGGACACGTGTCAACCGATCATGTGCTCCAAGTGAAAGCACTCCGGGGAAGAGCAAGCAAGGAGAAGTTGAGTTTTGAAACTCCCGAAGCCCGGATAGCTGGAGACCCAAAGTGAACATCAACTACTGGATTTTCCGAAGTAGATCCTGACTGTCGATCACCAAGACGTTATGTGTCAGCAGATCAGTAACTCCAAAGGAATCCGTTTGAGAGGCTTTCAGTTGAGATTTGAGACTCCTGAAGCCCGAAGATTCAGAGATTTGGAGAAAACCTAGACCGTATGACCATCTAAGAATATCTCAACCATTGATCGACCGAGAGCCACGCGTCACCAGATCCATGAATTTAGATAACAATATTTTCAAGGAAAAAGGTTGAAATTTGAGATCTCTGAATTCCACAGCCCCGAAGAAATCATAGCTGTCAGATTGAGGAGGAAACGCGGAGCAGATCCATGGAATTTAAGTGAAGAACTGAATTTAATATTGGTCGCCCAATCTAGGAGGACACATGGTGACAGATTGGCCAGTTCGGGAATTCAAAGTTCAGGAGAATTAGAACTGTGCCAGTTTGAAAACTCCCAAAGCCCCGAAGCCCAAATAGCCAAAGTGATGAGGAACGATGTTGTTTCCTAGGATGACATGGACACATGGGATGTGTGCCATGTGTTAGTAATATTTGGGCATTTGGAACATTGAAAACTCGATTAGAATGTGACATGTGTCACCCGCCTGATTGGGCCTCATTTCCACTTCCATCATTTCGCCACGTGGTGATAGATCGTATAGTCCGAAAGACTAGGCACTCCATAAGGGAAAGGTGTGTTACATTGCGTTGGGTAGAAAATCATGAAGGCCCGAAGGTTGAAGTATATATTGACTGTTGATTCCAAAGGACACGCTTCGAAGGATCGTCAACTTCGAGTGAAAGAAATCCATGAGAAAATGTAGGAGGGAAGTTTGAAACTTCCGAAGCCCAAAGAGCTGAAACGATTCATAGCCGCTGATCTGTGGGAGGAAACCTATCAGAATATCAGGAACTCCGGGTAAATGCGTTCTAGGAGGAGGAAAGCGAGAAAAGTTGAGACTCCTCGATCGTGAGAGAGGACGAGGACCATTGATATGGTCCTGGTTGAAAGTCTTGAAGTCTCGAAGCTCTAGACAAGCTCTTTTTAGGTAAGCATAGGGTCATGGCCATGGTCATATGCAATTCGAGAGCTAAGGAAAGGAGGGCTAATGGTAGATTTGATTTTCTCCGAGACAAAAAAGTGCTAAGGCGGGATTTAGCCGCGGTTTCTAGTCATGATCACCTAGGGAGGTGGTTTGAAGGAAGTACCTGCGCAGGATGAAACTCTGTGTCAGCCAAGGATAACAGGACACTGTTATTTTCAGAGAATGGGGATACAATCTCCATGAACAAAAACAAGAAAGATACCTGTAGCATGGTTTGGAAATTTGTTTTTCCTATCATATGCATAATTCTAACAAAATGGTTGCTTGCACATTTTCGAGAATTAAAAGGCTTAAGCACATCAGATCAGGATGCATATTGAGGAAATGGAATAATGCGAGGGATCCTCTATTCATGAAAAGGAGGTCGAAGTCCAGAATACCAGAGTTGGTAATGTAGAGATAGAGTCCAATGGGTGTAAGGGAAAAGCAGAGTAGGAAACATTAATAGAAATGGTAAGAAGCCTGGAGATGGAAGTGCAGAGCTACAAAGAAGACAAAAAGAGACTGATAAGAGAGAAGATCCAGATAAATGATTGAGTGTTGCAAAGCTTAAATCAGTTGCAGAGGAAAGTGAAGAAGGGATCAAACTCAAGACAAGAGGAAGAAGGTAGGTTTCATGAAAAAGGAGATGCTCGTGGAAGATCTGCTTATTCGAGAAGTGCTAGCATAGCTCATGTACATCACTCACCTCCTTACTTGGGAAGAAATTTTTATCCATCGGATGATCCCATAAGCAGTCCAGAAGTGTCTCCTATTAGTCACCAGAGAAGGAAATAAGAGGAAGATTGTTTGCAGGGAGAGTTGAGGAATCTCAAGCCACCTTCCTTCGATGGTGAAAGAGAAAGGGAAGATGATGTCGAAGCATGATTTATTGGGCTCCAAAAATATTTTCAGTTGCATAATTATTCATCCAACCTGGAAGCTAGGATTTCCACCTACCATTTACACAAGTAAGTTGCAGTGTGGTGGGACCAACTAAAGCAAGTGGAGCATGTTGATGAAAGTAGGATCACTTGGAAACAATTCAAGAAGTACTTCTAGAAGGAGTACCTCTCAGAGAATTTCTATGACAAGAAAATGCAGGAGTTCTTTGAACTAAGGTTGGGAAGCATGACTATGGAAGAATATGAGAAGAAGTTCTTGGGATTGTTAAAGTATGTCAGGTTCATTGGTGATGAGAAAGTGAAAATACAAACATTTCTAAGTGGATTTCCAACCTTCTATAAGGAAAAGATCAAGTATGATGAACCCAATACCTTGACTGAGGCCATCAGGAAGGATAAATACCTGTATGAGCAAGGCCATGGAAGAGAATCCCTATAGAAATATTGGAAGGACAAGAAGAATGCGAAGTATGATATGAGGAGGAAATGATTCAAACCTCCCTTCAATAGGAATGATCCAAATAGAGATCATCAATATCGGTATGCTAAAGGGCATTTCAAGAAGGAATATTCCTTGGGAAAAAAGGGGAAGACCACCAATCCAATGCTGGGCATGCAAAGAAGATCACCTATACAAGGATTGCCCACACAGAAAGGACAGATTGAAGACTGTGCACAGCATCCAAGAGGCTACAACAGTCGAAGATATGTGAATAATATATGCATCTTTAAATGATCGATAAGAAGATTACCACTCCAATATGATCGAGGTGGAAGGTAATATCATAATTCAGCCTATTTCTATTTTGATTGATTTAGGAGCAAGACATTGTTATATTTATCCTAAGATAGTGGATAGATTACAATTGGAGAAAAGTAAACTTGGAAAAGCAATTTTGGTTCAGTTAGACACTAGAACCAAAAGAAGAATCCATGATATGGTCAGAGGTTGTTCCATAAGTCTTAATGGCATGAATACCAGTACTGATCTAAATATCATACCATTGGGGTCTTATGATGTTCTGATTGGGATGGATTGGTTGGACAGGCATCATGCTATCCTAGATTGTCATAACAAGACATTTAGATGTCTTGATGGAAATGGAAAACAGAGCACTGTGAAAGGTGTTCCAAGACCTGTCTCTATAAGAGAGATTTTGGCCTTACAGCTGAAAATATGTTTTAGAAAAGGATGTCAACTGTATGCAGCTCATGTGGAGGAGCCAGTTGATACAAAGGGGCCAAGCCTTGAAGATTTCTTGGTGCTATAGGAATTTGAAGATGTATTCTAAGAAATACTCGGATTTCCACTAATAAGGGAGATAAATTTCTCAATTGATTTAGTGCCAGGAGCTGCCTCGGTGTCGAAAAAACCTTACAGAATGAGCACACCAGAATTAAAAGAATTAAAAATGCAGTTGGAAGAATTGTTGAAGAAAGGGTACATACGTCAAAGTGTTTCACCTTGGGGAGAACCAATACTTTTTATCAAAAAGAAGGATGGAACCTTGAGGCTGTGTATTGACTTACGACAACTGAACAAGTACACTATAAAGAACAAGTATCCTTTACCTCGAATTGATGACCTCTTTGATCAGCTAAGAGGAGCAAAGATATTTTCAAAGATTGACCTGAGGGAAGGATACCATCAGGTAAGAATCAAGGAAGAAGAAATTCATAAGACAACCTTTAGGACCAGGCATGGGCATTATGAACTTGTAGTGGTATCATTTGGACTAACCAATGCACCAACTGTCTTCATGTTCTTAATGAATGGCATATTCAGAAATTATCTGGACAAGTTTTTCATAGTATTCCTGGATGACATACTTATCTATTCTAAGTCTTAAGAGGAGCATGAGCATCACTTGAGATTGGTGTTGTAGGTACTGATAGAACATCAGTTGTATGACAAGTTAAGTAAGTGTTCTTTTTATCAAAAGTAGATCCATTACTTGGGACACATTATTTCAGAGCAGGGCATAGCAGTAGATCCAGAGAAGATTGAAGCCATTAGAGGATGGCCAACACCCAGAAATGTGTCAGACGTCAGATCTTTTATGGTATTAGCCAACTACTATAGAAGGTTCATAGTAGGGTTATCTAAGATTTCTCATCCCATCACTTCTTTGCAAAAGAAAGGGACTAAATTTGAATGGACACTCATGTGTGGAAAGAATTTTAATCTGTTGAAGGAATTACTTACTAGTGTGCATGTGTTAAAGATTGTTGACCCAAATGAAATTTTTGTGGTATGTACATATGCTTGTAAGGAAGGATTTGGGGGAGTCCTCACGCAAAATGGACATGTCATTGGATATGAGTCCAGAAATCTTAAGGAGCATGAGAGGAACTATGCCATGCACAACTTGGAACTTGCTGCCATTGTTCACGCCTTGAGGATGTGGAGGCATTATCTCATGGGGAATAAATTTGAATTAAGGACATACCACATTGGCCTGAAGTATCTTTTTTAAAAACCAACCTTGAATGTCAGGAAAACAAGATGGCTAGAATTTTTAAGTGAATATGACTTCAATATCAATCATATCAAGGGAAAAGAGAATAAAGTTGTCGATGCACTTAGTAGAAGAATGCATCTCATGCATGCTACTGCTGTCAGTATGCATCAGTCAGACTTGAAGAGAAGAATTTTAGATAGTCTTGTTACAGATCAACATTACCTACAGGTACAGGAAAACTTACAGCAAGGAAATGTACAACAGAAAGTAAAGGAGTATGAGATAAAGGAAGATGGATTACTCATGCATAAAAATAGAATCTATGTTCCTAGTTCTGGAGAACTAAGGAATTTGGTTCTGAAGGAAATCAATGATGTTCCTTATGTTGGAAATCCAGGTTACCATAAAACAATTACAGCATTAAGAATCCAGTTATTTTGGCCAGGAATGAAGAAGGATGTTGTTGATTACATCGCTTGATGTATGGAATGTCAGAAGGTGAATGTAGAAATCGACTCAATTCCAACATATGCTATATAAATCAATGTGAAAAGGAGGTTAGAAACAGGCCTACCTCGTCCAAACGTTTGATGATTTCCACCGTTGAGCACTTCGACCCAAAAATTTATACCTGAAACAAGTTCTCAACAAACAAGAAAAGCAAGCATATAGTGATAATATAATGGGTTAGCACATTAGATAGCATAATCCATTAATATTCAAAACAAGCATGCCCATGGATCATAACACATATATTTGCAAGATATCAATTGGAAGGGAAATGAGTATTTGTATTAATAAATGATCAGTAGAAGTGAAAACATTACAAACTTCTGTATCAGCACGGTTCGAAACCGAGAAACCGAGTTCCTTCCAACTGGGCCTCCACCACTTCAATCCTCCACGAAAGGCAAGCTCATATAAGGGAGACAAAGAGGTTCTCCATCAATAAGGGAAGATCTTGGGAGTTGAACACTGTGTTCAGACTTAAAGGACAAAGGGATGCAAACTCAATAATGAAGTAATAATTTCTCCAGAGTAACTTTGCTCTCAAAGTTGAATTCTCTCCTCTATTTCCATAGCTCAAAATTGGCTTATTTATAGCCTCCAAAATGAAACTAAAGGGCCGATTCAGAATGTTTCTAGTATATGGAAGGCCAAGGATCATAGGTCTTCTGTCGTGACATGGAAACCTGACATTTATTTTTTATTTTCTGGCACAAATCCCAATGTATGTGGGTTGTAGTGGATCAGCCAGCGTATACGCATGTTGTATAAATTGCAAGGTGTGTACAAGTGGAAAAATATTTGTTTTTGTATCTGGATTTATTAATCAGGGAAAGTAAGTCTACATAGGGAAATGGATTAAGGCCCTCTCTTCAAGATTTCATAGGGTGAGGTGAATCTTTTTCTAACAGATGCCCCCTAATGTGTTAGGTCAGAGGAGTATCTGGGATGGATGAAATACATTATAAATAACCCAGAAGTGAAGTGGTAGAGAACCAGCTGGATGAAATCGATTTCTCATTACATTTTGTATTGAATTTTCATACATGACTACCAAGAATACATTGCAGATCCATGTGAAAAATATAATAAAAAAGTATCTGTACCCATAAAATAGACAAATACAAATGTGGTTACATGCCAATAGTTGTCATAGTAATGAACAAGGCCCAGTAAAACCAGTCTCAAAACCAATCTGAAGATATTTGTATACCATGGAGTACAATTTGATCTCCCATGATCACTGAAGTCATATAGGCATTGGTCCAATGAAAAGGAAGCAACAACTCAGGAAAATTGCGGCCACATAATGATGTCTTCAAGTATTCTACACAATTCTCCAAAGGTGCAAGTCTACATCATGTGAATAAAGGAGTTGAGGTTGAAAATAATGAGACATCATTTGATTACCGGTCATTGATGTATATCGTTAACAAATGTGAGACAACCTACTGATAATAAAAGTAGGTATCAAGGCACTGAGTACATTATTACAGGTGTGAATAGAGGAGTTGGTGTCGAACACCTGAAGAATCCATTGATCAGGAGACATTGATGTATTCCCAACTTTCGATGGCGAGAGACCTGCCACTAATGACTGCAAACCTCAAGGTACTCATAAGACTCTAGATCTCGTTTCCATATAATGGGCTGATGTTGATGGAAAGAGACCCACTGAAAGGAGAGAATTAAGGTATCTCTCATCAGTCAGCACGAGGTACAAAGCAAGAGCTTCATCATTTAGTGGGAATCAGACGAAGAACAAGTTCACGAACCAACAACCTTGTGCATATTTCATGTGTGCCAAGTGCAAGCGGTACATGAAAAGGACCCTCTGAATAGCATCCAATGATGAAAATTGATGACAAAGGTGAGGAAACAACCAATAAGGCTAATGGAATCCAATACACTGCATGAATCCCAATGTGTGAATAGATGTATTGTTGGCGAACACAAGGGAAACTATGCAGTCAACGACCAATGATGAAAAGTCGATTGTTGGGTTCAAGGTTACCTACCAATGATGAAAGTAGGACTAGGGTGCATGATAGGACTAAAGTATGATGTGATTCTGAGACAGGCTAAGGGTATGGCCGAAATGCAAAGTCAAGAGTTCTGAGGAGTGGCTGACATAGGTTGATAGACTTCCTTTGAACAAGAGCATGAGACATATGGTGAACTCTGGAAACATAGACCGAAATATAAATATGAGATGGAGGAGGCATCAATGAAGTTCTCTATAGGGACTAGAAGAGTAACCAGTCAGTAGAGAAGGCTCTGTAATGATTTCATCTTCCTAAGTTCATGATAATCCCAAAATTATGAGGAATAGACTCAAATAACTTTGTTCTCTATTCGAAGGTGACACGACTGCGGCCAAATATAATATAGTACTCCCTTACCACCCGTCTTTTTTTTTGTTTTTTCATAACAATTGAATGCTATGATACAGAGGAGGAAATGAGTGTCACAAGTAATAAAAACTAGTTCCAGCAGTGGAACGTACCTATGCTCAATGAAGGGAAGTGCATGTGGGAGAAGGACACTCAGGTGATGTTCCCTCCTAGGTATAGGGTGTCAAATTGCGAAGGATATAAACAAAGCTCTACTTGGTTGAGGATGCAAAACTGTTGAGGAAAACAATTTATAACGCAAAGCAAGAACCAACTATAGGCTCAATACTGCAAGAAGAGGCATGAGATGCAATCACAACTTAACGCAAAAAAAATTCCTTTTTTATGTCTTTTAGTCTACTTGGTGTGAAAAAGGGTAAACTTGCGCCAAGTAGATGTCTTTTCAAATCCAATTTATGAGTGTGAAAATTACAAGTTCACTCGACGATCTTTTATATTTTTGATAATGAGTTGGAAAAGAGCTTAACTAAGACTCGTGATCTTTCAAATCCAATTTAATGTGTGTGAAAGGTACAAATCACTCGACAATCTTTTTTCTTTTTAAAGTTGAGACGGAAAAGAGATTAAATCAACTTGTTAGGGAGATTCTAGGAGGCAAGTCATCAGGGAGGCCAAGGCTCCCATACAAACCTTCTATGGAAAGTCAATATCTTACAAATAACCAACACTAGCTTGGGAAGACCCAAAGCTCTCTTAGTCGAGGAGGAAAAAGTGCTAACGGAGGTTATCATCTCCGTGATATATCAGATAATGTTTCTTCTTGGAAAAGACATAGGCAGAGGCATTGGATACCCCATGAGACCATCCCAATCAAAGGGAACCTCGTCAAGAATTGGAGGGAGAGAACTCAGGAAGAGTAAAACTCTCTCTTTTTAAGAAGGTGCCAGACTAGAAATGTTAAGGATGTGAAATAGAAGGTATAGAACCAGAACCAGAAGAGCGAAATCGATCAAAAATTGCATCGGCGTGACCACTTCCTTAGAATTGTCACTCTCCAATAGAAGAGTGGGGTCGACTGAAGATTGCATTGATACGACCACTTCCTCAACCATTGGTTGAAAAGGATGCGAGACAACAAGATCAAGAGGTACATCACCCTGAAAAACAGAAGTGTTGTCGATCGAAGATTGCATCGACACGACTGTTGGTTGAACAAGATGCAAGAAAACAAGGTGAAAGGATGCATCAACCCCTAAAGGAAAAGGGGTGTCATCCGAATATTACATCAGCATGACTGTTGTATCAACCAAAGAAGGAATGGAGTGTTGTGAAACCATAGATGTCTCAGAACCCGAAGGGCCCTTAGGTGATCCCCACACTTCTGGTATCCCAGTAGTAACATGACACAAATGAGTAAGGTGACTTCCCTCACAAGTCATGCAAAGGAATCTAGGCTTACATCTAAGATGTCTAGGCTTCTCAATCATATGAATTCCCCCAACATGACTTGTAGTGGCTGGTGACATGCTCCCAGCGTGACTTGTAGAGGCTAGTAGAAAATTTACAACATGACTTGCAGAGGTTGGTGATGGGTCCCCAACATGACTAGCAGAGGTTGGTGATGTATGTGAAGTGTGACTAGTAGTGACCAGACATGTGCCTCCAGCCTAACTTGCAGTGGTTGGTTGTAGGTTTTCAACATGACTCTCAGAGGTTGTCGACCAATCTCCAACATGACTAGAAGAGGTAGGAGATGTAATGCCAGTATGAAATACAGTGACTGGACTTGTGCCCCCAACATGACTTGTAGCAGCTGGTTGCAGGTCTTCAACATGACTGGCAAAGGCTGTTGACCAATCTCCAACATGACTAGCAGTGGTTGGAGATGGAGCTCTAATATGACTAGCAGTGATTGGCCTCGCGACAGTGATGAATTGCAGCATTTGAGACCAAGGTCCAAGAAAATATTGGTTTTGAGAAATCACAGACCAGGAAGGATCTTGGTTTACACCCTGTCCGACAGGACAATATCCTCCTCCATACTGATTCATAGAGGGTTGTAAGGGCATCGACACTGAGGAAGTCGCTTGCGAAGAGAAAGTGGCATGACAAGGGTTACTCATGTGAGGATATATGTTTCCCCCAAACGAAGGAACTTTGTGAGGGGGGTTTCCCATACTATAAAAATAGCTCCCTCTAGATGAAATGTCAGAGGATAGATGGAGGTCCTCCATGGGAAAAGTGTTCGTAGGAACGGACATAAAGAAAGAGGGATAAGTGGACAGAGTGTAATAAGTAGAAATATTGCATATTTTGTCACTTAATTCTCTCATAGTGGATTCATAGGAAGGAAGATTCCAACCTCCTACCTTAAGAGGTGTTTGAAGGATATGAATCCCACCAAAAATAGAGGGAGAATAAGGAGGCATCATGCCCCCAGACCCAAAACTTTTATTCACATAAGGAGGCGAGACAGAGGATGGCAAGTGAGAAGACATATCAACAAGAGAATGACTAGAGACCCAAGGCGCGGACTGAGTGCCATAGTTCTGCATACGATTATGAAAAACAGAAGGATTCATCCCCATGAAATGAGTGGACATCATGGGGGGGTAGCAGTGAACGAGGGAGCAAAAGGAACTCCACTATCCATGATAACAAAGACTCAACATGAAATCATATGGTCAACTAATAATCAAAGACCACACGAAAAATCAAACAAAAAATATGCATGCAAATGGGTAAAGTGGCTAAGTGGCCTCCCTCCCTAAAGAAGGTATGTCTCGCCCAACAGGGGCTTGAGAATCCCTACTAAAGATCGGAGGTAACAAAATCAGTTATAAGGGCCCTCATGGGCTTAGCAACTAGTCAGTCAAATCCCCCCAGAGAGGTAATCCTCCATAACAGTTGTGTGTTGTCTGACCCTTATCTGACCCATGGTACTTTCAAAATAACCCATGCAAGTAACCTATGAGACACCTAAGTCAAGAAACTAATCAACCACTGTATAATCGATGCACATGCGAGAAGTCGTAAGTTCAGATCACCGTATGGGAAGGGTAACAAAGCCTGAAACCTTGAAAGAATTACCTCTCGTGGAGGTATGGGTACTAGAAATATCCCCAAATACGAATAAATCCACAGAAATATATATGATGCTAGGTGAGTATCTGGGGGATATCCTTTCAACTAACTTTGCACGACCTCGTGATTAACTCCAGTGTGAGCAGATCCTCCCAATCTTACCAATTATACAATGGATTTCTCCACTCCCTCACTCAAAAACATATGTTGATTTAATTTTCTTGGAGAAGCTTACTCACAAAATCCTATTCCAAGGCACTAAATCCTAGACTAGTTTGTGCAACCTAGAAAATAAAACGTTCCTAATAAATTTTAAATTATAGCATTGATTTTATGGCCATAATTACTCAAAAAGGTATATGGAAATGAAACCAATGGTGTTATGACTCTGCAATAAAGTAAATATGAAGATAATGCAAAGTCCTAACTTCAACTTTTGATGAATGATATGCTCCTAAAAATGATGAAATTTCCAATTTCAAATCTACGATTCAGAAGTAAAGATGCAATCTTTCACTGTATGTACTAAGCTAATGATAAAAATTCGAAAGACCAAAATGCCAAGCAATGCAAAATGCCTATTTTTTGTATTTTCAATATATTAAAACTGAAAATGTATGGACTGAAAAGTAACTTGATATATAAACCTACTATGTATAAAAGAAAGGCAACTCAAGCAGGATACCAAGCAGTAAAGCACCCAGCCCAAAGTACAAGGACAATAAAAATTAAAAGATGAAGAGAAAAACTTCGCCCAAAAATTCAACAAAAAGAGGGTTTCCTGTCATCCCACAAGCACTCAATAGGCACTACAGAGACCTAAGAAGGCTCAGCAAGCATAAAATCCCACCCAGCTAACACCAGACCAAGCAAAAAGGAAAGGAAAAAAGGGTATATGTGACTGTTTGGGCAAATAGTACATATATACGCATCTTGCAGTGAGACAACACGCGTGTGTATACGATTGTCAAGCAAAAAGTCACGTATATGATTTGAAACATGGCCAGGCAAGGGAAAAAGGTTGAAAACTCAGACCCAGAGTGAACAAGAGTTGTTAAGAAATGACATGACAAGAACCATAATAGAAACGAGAGCACTCTAAGGAGAAAAGTACTTCAAACCCTAATAAAGAAGATTCATCCCCAGTATGGTCACCAATTCTGTTATGAGGAAAATCTCTCTATGGCTAGGGTGAACCACAACAGACAGGAGTGACTGTAGAAATCGACTCAATTCCAACATATTCTATATAAATCAATGTGCAAAGGAGGTAAGAAAGAGGCCTACCTCTTCCAAGCATTTGATGATGTCCATCGTTGAGCACTTCGACCCAAAACTTTATACATGCAACAAGTTCTCAACAAACAACAAAAGCAAGCATATAGTGATAATATAACAGGTTAGCACATTAGATAGCATAATCCATTAATATTAAAAAAAAACATTCCCATGGATCATAACACATACATTTGCAAGATATCAATTGGACGGGAAAGGAGTATTTCTATTAATAAATGATTAGCAGAAGTGAAAACATTACAGACTTCCGTATCAGCACGGTTTGGAACCGAGAAACCGAGTTCCTTCCAACTGGGCCTCCACCACTTCAATCCTCCACAAAAGGCAAGCTCATATAAGGGAGACAGAGAGGTTCTCCATCAATAAGGGAAGATCTTGGGAGTTGAACACTGTTTTAAGACTTAAAGGACAAAGGAATGCAGACTCAGTAATGAAGTAATAATTTCTCTAGAGTAACTTTGCTCTCAAAGTTGAATTCTCTCCTCTATTTCCATGGCTCGGAATTGTCTTCTTCATAGCCTCCAAAATGCAACTGAAGGGCCAAGTCTGAATTTTTTCAGTATATGGAAGGCCAAGGATTAGAGGTCTTTTGTTGTGACATGGAAACCCGACATTTATTTTTGATTTTCTGGCACAAAACCCAATGTATGTGGGATGTAGTGGAGAAACCAGAGCATACGCATGTTGTATAACTTGCAAGGTGTGTACAGGTGGAAAAATATTTGTTTTTGTCTCTGGATTTATTAATCAGGGAAAGTAAGTCTACATAGGGAAATGGAGTAAGGCCCTCTCTTCAAGATTGCATAGGGTGAGGCAAATCTTGTTCTAACAGTGAAGGTTGAGCATAGTCACCCAACGGGTTTGTTGCAACCATTGTCGATCCCAGAGAAGAAATGGGAAGTGATGACCATGGATTTCATCACAGGATTACCTAGAACGAATAAGAAACATGATTCAATCATGGTGGTGGTTGACAAATTAACAAAGGCTGCTCATTTTGTTCCCGTGAAGACAACGCATACAACAACTAATATTGCAGAGATTTTCATGAAGGAAATTGTTAGGTTGCATGCGATACCTAGGACAATCATCTCGGACAAAGATGCAAAGTTTACCTCCAATTTCTGGAGGGGATTGTTTAAAGGATTTGGCACAAATCTAAACTTTAGCACAACATATCATCCCTAGAAATATGGACAAATAGAGAGGGCCAATCGAATAATTGAAGACATGCTGAGAATGTATGTTATGGATAAGCCATCTAAGTGGGAAGATTACTTACACTTGGGTGAGTTTTCATATAACAATGGGTATCAAGATTCATTGAGAATGAGCCCATTTGAAGCCTTGTATAGTAGGAAATGAAATACTCCAATGAGATGGGACAACCCAACAGATAGAGTGGTACTTGGGCTAGAGTTGCTCAAGGACATGGAAGACTAGGTGGTCAAGATTAAGCAGAATTTAAAGGTAGCTCGGGATAGATAGAAAGTTTATGCAGACAAGAACAAGACAGTTAGATAATTTAAAGTAGGGGAGCATGTACTTTTGAAAATGAAGCCCAAGAAAATCTGTTTGAAATTGGGTAGTTGTACAAAACTAGCAACCAGATTCTGTGGTCCATTTGAAATATTGGACAAAATAGGGCTAGTTGCAAACATGCTTGCCTTGCCTGCTTCCATGAATGTGCATAATGTATTTCATGTATCTTTACTAAACAAATATGTACATGATCCTAACCATGTTATTGATTAGCATATGATTCAGGTAGAGATGGAGGGATACTTTTAGGTTCAGCCAGTGCAGGTATTGGACAAAAAAGTCAAAATGATTCGGAATCGAGTTATAGAACTAGTAAAAGTTCAGTGGACCTGCTACGGTTCTAAAGAAGCTACCTGAGAGCATGAATATGCCATGCAGGCAGAGTACCCATATCTTTTTGAATAAATTTGAGATTTTGATCTTTGTTTTGTATATGCACTTAGGACAGTGCCAAAATAAGGGGGATGGGATGTAACACCCTAGGTTTTGAACCCCCATTTTAAATAATGTATTGTTACAATGTTGAGAGGCCAGAGTGCCCAGACAATTATTGAAGGGCCAGTATGTGCAAGAAATGTAAAGTTTTGATCATTAATAATAATAAACACATCGTTGGTTGCTAGACGGACAAGGAAAAGAGTTATAGGGGGCTATGATTCCACAAGAGAGGGAGCTTGAGGGACTAAGTGTTATTCCTATTTTCTTATTACCCTTTTTGTCTAAGGGAGGGGATCGGTTATGTGAACTTCTTGGGGAAGGACAAGAGGTTCTTGTTTTCCCCACAAGGTTAATTAAACCCACCTTTGGTCTGATGGGGGGGTTGGACTGATGAATTTTTCATTGATTTCCCTTTCACTCACTCATTCTTCCCTCACACACTCCCATGCACGCACTCCCATGTATTCCTTGACCCATTCACCGACCATCCTCACCCGCGTCTTGGTTGGAAAAGTGAAAGGAAACAGATCTTTTGAAGAATTAGCCACGGGATAGTTGGCTTTGGTGGTCGTTGGTGTGATCTAGCTGTGACCTGGGGCCTGCATGTCTAAAATACATTGGGTTGTGCCCTGTTTTTCTCACAACTGTGAGTCCTGAGAGTTCTAGCATTGAGATTATAGACCAGCTGTGCTAGAAGCCTTGACAGGAAGGATAAGGACTGCCTGAGGGATTGCGTGGTAGAGAAGGGTGGATGTCCATTCTCTTGGGTGACATGGGCTAAGTAGAAGAGAGCTGGGTACTTGGATTGTTGTGGGTGTCGGGAAACTTGTGAGAGATTGAGATATGACTGGTTTGGGAACCCAATTACACTCTGGAACCGTCCTTGTGGATTCATAGCCCTATATCAGGGGTGACACTGCTGTTGAGATTTGGAGCAGTGGTGTCTACGATTTGGTGGAACGTCCTTGGTTTGCAGCCAGTTGGTGTCATCTTTCATAAAGATAATTCCTCTCTGTCGTGATATTCCTATCTGTGTATGAATGTGTTTCCATTGTGTAATTTAATTATCATCTACATGTGTATGAATGTATTTCTGCTGGGTATATTTAATTATCGTTTAACATAATCTTTAGATTATGCATGCTTGTTGGATATTGTTGTGCATGTTGTTAAATTTGTTATCTTATTCATCCTTAATGACTAAAGAAGGTATCAGTAAGAGAAATAAGTCTGAGGGTAGGCTTGCAGGTAGCGTACCTGACCTATGGGTGGCTGGGTATGTTACATGAAAACACATAATGATGGATAACTACATTATATTTAATATGAATACCAGCTGAAGGTGATTGAGTTGTTGTTGTTACAATTTTGAGATCACTTTTTGGAGCTGTTGAAAATCTTACAAGTGGTATTAAAGGAATTATTGAATGCATTTTGATGAATGCATGTATATATGACATAGAAATGATTATGAGAACAACTGAAATGATGTGAGCATGGCTAACTCATGAATTTGAGAATACTTATGGAGTTGTTATATAATTCAACAAGAAAGTTGCAGGTTAGAGTAGTTACATAATGGTGAATTAAAAAAAATCTATGTTGAGGGAATTGAGTAATAAAAATATTGATGGCTAGAAGAAAGAAAAGATTGACTAATAATACATGTGTAGAGGATGATGGGTTCATTCTAGTTACTAGTTGGATTAGTGGAAGTGATTGATTTGGTGTTGTAATCAATTTTTAGATCACTTTGTGAAACCTTGTAATTGTTTCCATGAAAATGTATATTTGTTAGGATATTCTAACAGTTTGTTTGGATGAGTGTAAATTGAGGAAATTGCAGGTACAATGGTATTGGATATGGCAGGGATGTAAGACATATGGAAGACTGATATCTATAGCTATAAAGCCAAACATTAGGAGAAGAAAATTCATGCCTGGAAATTTTATTTCCTGTATAAAATATATTTGAGAAATTAATAGTTACAAATTGTTATGTTATGCTAACAGTTTGTGTGGTTGAATGAAAGGTTGAACAAATTGTAGGGAGAATGGTATTGGATGTGGCAAGGATGTAAGCCCATACATACGACCAATTATTTTTTCTATAAGAGCCAAGCATTATGAACAAAATCCTCATGCTTGGGGAATTTTATTTCTTGTATATAAACATATTTGAGAAATTAAAAATTGTTATGATATGCTAAAAATTGGTTTGGATGATTGAAGGTTGCGAAAATTGCAGGAATAATGGTATTGGGTATGACATTGTTGTAATCCATAACAAATTTAATTCCTGCAACTATAAGAGACAAACGAATCATTAGCAGGAAGCTCATGCTTGGAAAATTTTGTTTTCCTGTATAAAATATATTTCATTTATGATTGAAAATTGTTATAATGATATCTCATGATGACTGTATGTGTATAATACATATGAGATGTTGGCTATGAAAGCTAGAATATTATGAAAAAGAGCACTGGAAGGAAATTGAGCTCAATGATGAAGACATAGAATGAAGAATTCCCAATGGACTTGTTGCAGCTAGAGTTCTTGGAGCCGCACCTATGAAACTTCTTGGCTAAGTGCATTGGAGCCCCAGAGAGAAGTGGAACAACCTAAGGGACTACATGGTAGAGAAATGAGTTCACTTCTTTGGGTTGTGCAAGATGATAGGGAAGGAGAGCTTGCTAGTTGGAACTGATGCCAAAAATATAAAATTTGAAGATCATTATACATGTTTTGAGTTGGAATGCCTATGTATGCACGTTTTATTTTAGGAAAGAGTGCCTATGTATATAAAAAATTGGATGGATTTCATGTGCATATTAAAGGATAGAGTGCCTAGAATTGTAAGAACATCGGTATGGTGTTGTGCACTGAGGACAATGTCAAAATAATGGGAGGGGGATGTAACACCTCGATTTTAATCCCTATGTACTAGAATGTAGTATGTAAATGTGACATTGGGTTGGTGAGTCGATAAGTTGAAAAGGGGTCGGAGTGCCTAGGAAATGTGATACTTCTATATACATTAATAAAAATACATTGTTGATTGCAAGATGGACAAGGACAAGAGTTACGGGGATATGATTCCATGAGAGAGGGGGCTTAAGAGGATAAGTATTTTTATTATATTTTATTTTTCCATGGGATTTAATTGAGAAAAGTGGTTACATGAGATTCTTGGGGGGGAGGCCATGTGGTTCTTGATTTCATGTAATTATATAAATATCCCTCGTGGGTTGTTTTGGGGGTTCTTCTCCATTCACTCCTACACTATTCTCACTCTTTCATTTTTGGTTCCTCATTCTTGCTAATTCATGTGCTCTTGGTTTGATAATGAAAACAAATGGATGGAAGAGGAGAGTCATTGCTAGATGGATATAATAAATTACCGAATCATTCTAGTAGGGAATGGATGCCTATGTATAACAGATTGATGGCATTTCAAAAATAACTGTCCACATCTGATAATCCTTGGAGTTTCCAGCAGGGATATTTCCTTACCCGTAGCACTAGAGACATGGAGAGAAATGAAACAACATGAGGGACTACATGGAAAATAAATGGTTTCATTTCTTTGGATTGTGCATGATGAACGGGACACAGAGCTGGAAATAATGATTGTTGTGCAGTTGGGAAAACCTAAGAGATTGTTAGCTAATTTATGTGTTTTTAGATTTGACCTAGGACCCATCCTTGTGGACTCATAGCCTTGGATCAGGGGCGACACTGTTGTTGAAAGTGAATGAATAAAAATGTCTATGGTTGGGAGGAATGTCCTTGGTTTACAACCGGTTAGCGAATATTACTTAAAAAGATAAGTGTTCTCTTTGTTTTATGCATAATGTATATTCTATTGTGTATTTATTTATCTCTGGGATATGCATTTATAATGTGCCTCATGTTGGTTATTTTTTGTGCATGGAACATTGTTCCTTTCTTGGATTGTTTATCTTGTTCTTGTTAATTTCCTGTGTTGAATCCATGTTTATTTATTTCAAAGAAGGGAACCAAAATTCATAAATAGACAATGAGGGAAAATCTAGAAGTACTAGGGCAATGGGTGTGTTTTAGATCAGTACTCAAGCAAATTGTTTTGGTATTTGTTGTACCAGGTATGTTACAAGTTATATTCAAATCACTCTTGGAGAGCGTTTTGGGGTAGTGTGGCCCTTCCCGATGGTTGGGTACATTAAAAATGCCAAAATTTTTGTGGGAACTTATGTGGTTAGTTGATACATCAACTTCCCGAGAGCGTTACGTTTGCATATTATTTCTGTTTGGGGAGCTTGGTAGCCCATTGGAAAGGTGTAGATGATAAGTACACATTTCAAATAGCCCAATACATTTATTCAACATCTATTGAGCACTACCACATCAACAAAACATCGTTTAGGGCCTCAAAACAACCACGAACGTCTGGGACCCAAAAAACTATAGAAAACCTGCTAAAATGTGGAACCATTCTAAATTAGTGGAACATGTGGGTGGCCATTGGTATCCACATGGATCATCACTAATATCCAAACCCTCATCTCTATTAAGTTTTTTGGTGTTCTTAATAATTTCCATCACTTCTATGATTCAATGCTTGAAATAATGATCCTCTTTTGCCAATATTTCGGTATCCTCCAAGCACATATGGTGCTTGGTTATAATGGAATGATATATTAATGTTGAGGTGTGGGCATGCTTATTCTTGATATTGGATCCATGCTCTTTAATTCTAACTTGAAATGAATTACTTGTTTTTTCTATGTAACATCTTTTGCATGGAAACTAAACCTTGTAGACCCCTTTACACCGATGATGGTCAAGGGTGTCTTTGATAGATCTCATTTTCTACTTAATGGTTTCTAGAGTTTGAAAGTGGTTGTGATATTCTTCCTTTTTAAGACCATATAAATCCTATTAGAGACCCATTGAATGTAAGGTAGGTGAGTTGACTTTCCAGAGTTATGACTATCAAGGGATCGAGGCTCACCTCCTATTATTTCCATGGTGATAAGAAGAGCCATGGAAAGAACATGAGGTGACCTTCAATCCCTTAACAATCATAACTCTAGA
Source organism: Picea glauca (assembly GCA_000966675.3). Lineage (NCBI taxonomy): Eukaryota > Viridiplantae > Streptophyta > Pinopsida > Pinales > Pinaceae > Picea > Picea glauca. The sequence continues at coordinate 1,177,539 of JZKD02S2081259.1, forward strand.
AAGTTAGATCACCTACCTTACATTCAAGGGGTCACCAACAAGATTGCCAATGTATTAAGAAGGAAGTATATCACAACCTATTTTAAACAACTAGAAACCATTAAGCAGAAAATGAGATATGTCAAAGACACCCTTGACCATCATCAGTGCAAAGGGGTATACAAGGTTGAGTTCTCATGTGGCAGATGTTACACCAAAGAAAGTGGGTGTTTATTTTATGTTATAACCAAAGAGCATAGAGTTGATATCAAGAATGAGTGTTCTTACACCTCAAATTTAGTAGAGAATTCCCTTATAACCAAGCACCACATGTGCTTGGAGGATACCAAAATCCTAGCAAAAGAGGATCACTATGTTGTAGGAAAATCTCCCTGCGGACAGGTAGATTGCCTCAAAGAGCTTGACCCTAACTCTAAGACAGAAAATGCTTAACGTGGACACTGACTTCCTTTCAAATCTATCCAAACTAACATATGAGAATGGAGGGTAACAAAAGTACCTATTTATCGACGTTTGTCCCTGCACGCTCCGAGTTGCGCTCTGATCCCTTTTCTCCTCGCTGAGTTCTGCGGACAAACAATATACGACCACTTCCTACTCTATTGATATTAGCTTGAAAACAGATATATCTATCAATGATAAGTTCATGTAACATTAGACACAAACTAGAAAGAAATAGGCCAAGCGTGTCATATTAATGAGAATAACGACAACAGTACTTACAATCGTAGATGCGAATGCGACAGCTTCATCAAGTCCCCTTCGTCTAACCCTTGCCTGAAAGATCCACAACCTGGATAACAACATCTTCATTGATCACTCTCATTTGGCTGACTGTGTGTTTCCTATAAGATCATAGGTTCCATGCTAGCAATTCTTCCTCAATCAGCTCCAGCACCACTTATGAGATCATAAGTTTGGTGTAATTCTCCTTTTCCATTCAGCTCTGTTCCAGCACCACTTATGAGATCATAAGTTTGGTGTAATTCTCCATTTTCCATTCAGCTCTGTTCCAGCACCACTTATGAGATCATAATTTTCGTGTAATTCTCCATTTTCCATTCAGCTCTGTTCCAGCACCACTTATGAGATCATAAGTTTGGTGTAATTCTCCATTTTCCATCTTCCTTTCACCATTAGAAATCTTTCTTGTATAGCCTTGGAGAGGCTTTAACCACTTGAGATATCCTTGGGGAAGTTGAGGATTTACCTCCTTCAGTTGAGGATCTGCCCTAAGATCATGGCTTGACTAGGGATTCGAATCCAACTGCCTTCCAAGAATGAAAGGATCCTTCCCCCATTCATCTCAACAACTTAACAACTGCCCAGAATAGGTAGCGCTCCCTCAAAAGGACCATTAGAGCATTGTAGCGCTCCCTTGTAGGATTTAGGGGGGCGCCAACGCTCTCAAAATATATCATGCTCCCTCAAAAGGGCCAGGGGATATTTATAACTCTCCCTGATAGTGTAAGGGGGAGCGTCGGTGCTCAGAGATAGTGTAAGGGGGAGCTCTCCCCTCCAAAAACTCAGTTTTTGAGGTGCTTTCATATGGCAAAAGGTTTGCAAGCCTGCTGACTCATTTCTCCTCTTCCAAATCAAATGTTTGAGGTGTTTGAAGTGTCCTTCTCATGTCATTATAGGCACGACATAGGCATCATGGCAGTATGCTTTGTTTGATGTTTGCGACACTTGTGAGCAACATGCGACACTTGCGACCTTGTGAGCAAAATGCGACACTTGCGACCTTTGTAATGACGACACTTGCGACACTATCAAAGTGAGTAATTTTGATGTGTAACACACTATTTTAAATATTGAATCAAAGAAGTGATGGAAATTATTAAGCACCCAAACAACATTAATAGAGATGAAGGTTTGGAAATTAGCGAGAACTAGCTCCCTTTGATCTACCACAAAAGAATGAGGTAAAACATATTTTCTCTCATTCTCTCTTTTTATATACATTTTATGTTCTAATTCTATGATAACTTTATTATCTTTGCTCGTTCAATGACCTTTTTCTATTGTGTTGTTATTTTTCTCTTTTCTTTTTGTTTATTATTATTATTTATTAATGGTTCTTTATAGTTATTATTATTATTATGATCCTTAATCTTAATTATTTTATTGATGTTAATAATCATACTAATTTTATTAGTTATTTATATTAATAAACAATTTATTGTTTCTTTTTTTTGTTTGCTAGTTTGTCTGTGACTTGAGGGACTAGCTTGTGGCTAAGAAACTGTGACTCGGGGGCATCTAAGCTGTAAAACTCACCCGGGGATTGCACCCGGCCTCAGCCACACCAACCCTTAACATGGCTTGATTTTTTGTCCCCGCGGGTTTCAAACTAGTGACTTTAACATCATGGAGTGCCTTAACAACACACTCCATCACCGACTGTCCTACACCTCAGGGACCTTAAACATTTGGAGGACATGGGGGTTGGATTTGGTCCACTTATGTGTGCACGGATTATGATATTATTTAATATAATATCTCTAGGTGCAAACACACGTTCGACCACTACCTCAGGTTGCCCCCATGGCTCCAGGTTAGGCCCTCACGAGAATTGAACCTTTCCCAATGGTGCAAAACTCCTTGCTTTTCACCATTGGATCCAACCCCTTTAGGCATAATCAATTTATTATTATTAATATGAATAACTTCTAATGTATTCTATTTTATCAATATTAATAACTATTAATATCTTTTATTTGTCTTTTACCTTAATCTTTATTTTCATTAACATAATTCATATGTATTCTGATAATTTACATTAATTTTGTTTTCTAGGGAAACCCTTGTGGAAAACCCTCCAAGTACTTCCCCGTGATCCATGGATGGTAAATGGGGTAAACCGTTGGCCTTGATTATGGGGCCTAACCCGGTGGAGACATCGAGTGAGGCCCAACAATATTAACAATATAGATGGCTAGGAACTTGACCCCAAGACCTCTTGCATTATAACCACAATATTCATCCACTTGAGCTAACCCACATGGCTAATTTACTTTAAAATTATTATTAATAAAAATTCTTATAATTGACTTGGTATTAATTAATTTTTACCATTGAATTAAAGATTATTATTTATATTAATTCTTATCATTAATGATGATGATGATGGCTAACATCCACTGAGACCAATATTGGTATATTAGACCTTAAGAAAGGTAAGAGATTACTTGGAATTATTTAGAATGTTATTTTGATGCTCGGAAAACATTAGGAGAAGTGTTCCAAGATCATTGTAGTTTTTATGACTTAGAAGGTTAAGAAGGTTGATATTGTTTTGAAATTCAAATCTAATTTGGGTATATGCAGGGAAGTCTAGGAGAAAATGTTTTTCATATTCAATTCTTTGAGTGTCACAAAGGTGATGGATCCTTTCATGCCATGGTGTTTTGGGAATTTTCCAATGTCTAGTTTCACTGTGCAACTCATGAGAATTAGTTCTTATTTTATCAATATTGATTCTCTTCCTTACGCTAGTCAAAATAGAGAGATACTTTTGAACTTCAAGATTAGGGTTAACCACCTCCTTATAGTATATTATTTTTCTTTTAGTCTCTACTTCTTTATCGCACCAAAGATTCTCCTTAAATTTAGATTTAATGATATTTTTAATATCATCGGTATTATGCACAATAACTTCTTCCTTTATTCCCCAATGATTTAACTAAGACTTGAAATCATTGTTCCATCCCCTCTAAAGCCACTGGTGATTTTGGCTAGAGTCTGAAGCAATTTTGGGGAGCTTTGTGTCATCCATATTGTTTATATTATTCTTGTACATGAATTACCTAATCACAGTTGTGCTAGCAATGGGGGAAAGGCTCACTTCCATGAGGAGGATAGGATAGGATAGGGTGTATTTACTTTAATTTTGAGATTACAAGTGATAAAATTATTTTGAATATGCTTTATCTTTCTCTAGGATTTTCAAGAGATGTTGCATCCCCAAAATTCACATCCATATAAGATAACATGAGAGACAAGAGTCTCAAATAATATATTTCTCTTATCCCATAGCCAAAGGTTTGCTAATTTACAATTATTTTCAAGCCCATAATAAGATTTAAACCCTTCGTTTATCCTTTTCTCAATGCTATAGTTCCAATTGAGCTTGTGATGAATATTGATTCTGAGATATTGTATGAAGGCACTTCCTCCAAGCTATTGTTGGCATACATGAAACTTTCGTAGGTTATCTTTTGGGATTTAACTATCATAACATTCATTTTTTCAATGTTCATCATCATCCTTATACTAGATAAGAAGTCCTTGAGGATTCTAAGCTACTTCTTGAGGTCATAGGGATTCCTTTCCATAAGAAAAATATAATCAACATATAGGATAAGGATGATGACTATAATAGCAAGAGTTGGTCCAACACAACCTACAACTTCCAAACAATCTTCTAACATGTCAATGTATATGCCAAAAAGGGTAGGGAATAGAGGACAAACTTGCTTGAATCCAATATTATAGTTAATTTCTTTCGACCGTCCTTGAGTGTTCCTAAACTTGGAAATAATTGTCTCATACAACTGTACCATGATATCTCTCAGCTTGGAGGGAACTTTTAGTTATTTTAACCTATCCCAAAGGTTAGTCCTAGGCACAGTGTCAAAAGCTTTCCTAAAGTCAACAGAACAACAAAGGAGATTGGTTTTATTGTTGCGACACTCCTCTGCAATGATCCTAAGTGTGACAAGGTGGTCCAAAGTTGAATGATAGCCTCTAAAATTGATGTGACCTTTAGCTCTTTTCCCCAAGATTTCTATCCATATGCTTATCTTCTTTTCCAAAATAATTCAATATAGCTTGGCTAAAATGGGGTTAATCATAACGATCCTATAATTGGAGGGATTTATTTTATCTCCACTTTGAAAAATAGGTACATTGAGGATTTGAGTCTAGGGTTTAGGGAATCCCTTCTTGACTACTAAATTGAATAGCTTCTGTATGTGAGGGATTAGAATAGGTCCTCCAAATTTTAATATTTTAGCTTGGTAGCATTTTATTTCCTTAGCTTTTCTATTTGTGAGTTGTTTAACCCCAAAGTTAATGTCTTATATAGAAAAAACTTGATTCTTGTTGGCACAGGGGAAGACCTAGGGTTCAATGCTTCAACAATGCACCAAGAAAACCCTAACTATTGGCCCTTTCGGCAACACCTGCGAAGCAGATGAAGTCTCACCTGAGGTAGAGGCAAAGGTGGTTGCAGGACTTAAGTGTATACAACCTAGTTGGGACACATATCTATGATCACAGTACTTAACAGAGTGCTTCAGCAGTTAAAATTCATTAGTATTTAACCCTTATTCACATCGCAGGTCAAAACCCTAATTACATAACAACGCAGTATTAAACAAGATCTAACACATCCAAACACTTAGCACATAGAAATAGATCAAATCTAGCATTCATTCACATCACTGAGCACTAAGCTACTATATCAGATGCATCTAACATAAATATTACAACACTAAGCATAAATCAAATCAATAACATATCAACTATATAGCACAAAGCAATCACAACACATGATATACATGGTTCACCCTAGTGTGGGGCTACATCCACCAACTCTTCTTCTTCTTTATTATCTTCTATCAATATCCATACATGCACAGAGCTATAGAACCCACTCCGCATAGGACATGAGATCTGTGCACACCTCACCAGATCCTCCTTCCCCGAGCTAGGTGACAACACAAAGCCTTCTTACAGAGTATATTCTGCACAAAATCCTCTTACAATCACTTGCACTTAGCTCTGCAAGTCTTATCACATAGTATTCACAAAGCCTTCACAACTATTCTCACTTAACGCACTTGCCTACTAGGTCTAGTTCTTACATCACCTAGCTAGTTATTTATACATTACAAAAAGGGCCTAAACATGGGTAGGACCCATGGGTCGACATCCCATACCCATTACATAAACCCTAAAATCCCAAAAATCCCGCAAAACGGGCAAGATCCCGCAATCTCCGCTTCGTCTGGGTGCTTTGCCTTTGACCAGCTTGTCGAAGTCCCAAAAATGGTCAAACATGACCAAGGTTATCCAAAACTTGGTCAAGGGCCAAAAGGCCCCCAACACGCACCTATGACTCATCCCAAGTCACTCTGATTTGGGTAACTCTTCCTCAAAGGCCTCGAGATTAGCTCAAGCCACCTTGACCTACTGCTTCGCCAGAGCCTCCTACTCAGCGAACTCCTGAATAACTTTCTCATTCATAGGTCCTTCCAAGCATTGTTCCACCATGGTGACCACTTGTTCTAGTTGTACACCTTGTCCTTCAATCTCCTCAAAAAGTGTGCAAGATTGATCCTGTACTGGCTAGAGCCTCTGGGTCACTTCCATGACTTTACTCTGGATGGCGTGGACCTGTTGTTGAACCGTGCACTGTTCTTGGGACCTTTTCATCCTCTTGACCATTGACTGTGGCTTCAATTGTTCTTGCACTGTTGCTGCTTATTGCTGTGCCTCCTAAATTTTTGACTCCAATGTCCTTAGTTCAGGGTCCTCTGCAAGGTGCTCATAGGTCTGCGCACTTCAACTATTGAGATGTTTGCATTCTAAGTCTAATGCCTTGATTCTCTGGATTGTGCTTCAAGCATTTTCTTCCCTTTGATCCCGCACTTCTTGCAGAGTGCTTGGCACTACTTGTAATTTCAGTTCTACGATTTGCACTTGAAGCTATTGAATGGCTTCAACGAGCTTCCTCACTTGGATCTCAGATGTTTCTTCTTCCATCTATTATAATCCTATCATAGAGTGAAGTTCCTTGGTGACTATTTATTTAAATCCCATCTACTCTGCGAGAAGTTGTTCTTTATCCTTATAGATCTATGCTCTATCCTCTGCAAACTTTGCCTAGAGGTCATCTTTTTCTTGTTGCGCAACCCAACATTTCTCTATGGATTCCTATTTTTCTTGCTTCAATTCCTTTGTGGTTTTCTCTTTTTCCTCCTGGACATGAAGAAGGTGAGCTTCTGTCGCATCTTCTATTCTACGTAGTTGGGCAGGCTCATCTCCCAACTCTGTTCCTTTTTATGGAAGTGGCACAATAGATACTATGCGGCTGGAGTAGAGGGCTTGTTATACCCCTTTGAACTCTAATTCAATCCTATCATACATGGTCTCCTGTTTTTCTTCGTTGTGCTATAAAATATCCTTTGAGGTATCTGATACAGCGACGATGATGAGGTCGATGTCATCCACTGTGAGCACAGTCTGCAACTTGGGATTACTAGCTTTTGACTTCTTCTGCGATGAAGATTTCGTTGGGGACCCCTTTCTTTTCTTGGATGTCTCTGTCTCTATCAGGGGATCTTTAGGCGGTGTTGCTTTGCCCTGTTCCTTCTTGTCTTCTTCCCCTTCATCCTCTTCTTTTTTTACTTCGTCACCTCCTCCCCCTTTAGGTCTCAATAAGCATAGTGTGGTAATAGTCATCTCTCTGTAGGCTCGAATAATCAAAGTTGGCAAAAGTGTTCCCGGTAAGACATTTGACAGGTTAAATATCTAACATCGTAATGAATTCCTCCAATGGGCAGGACTTCCTCGATCAACGCAATTCCATCCATTGTGGCATGGTCCCAACGGTCCAATGGAGAGATTTCTGACAATAACTTCTTTTCTAGTCATTCAGGAGCGTCATTCTAACAGTCAAGTTGCCTCCAATGGTCATATTGCTCTATCGTGGTAAAGTGTCAATCTACGTTATTCTGCTATTCTGGTGAAGTTCAAGTTCTGCAAACCTTCCTTCTGTAAATTCTTCTCTGGAACTTCCTGCAATTTCTCTAGCTTTACTTTCTTCTTGTTGATCTTTCTAGATTTATTTCCTGTGATTTGAGTCACTAGGTTCCTCTTTCCATTCTTATTCTTATATCATCTTGGCATAATAAATTCGCACTGTTGAGGATCTTTCACAGGGTTCGATGGTAACACTTTTTCTCTTTCTGGAGTAGGTGCTCTACTCTCCTGCATGGATAGGTTTTTCAAGTCTGCCTTTGTTCTTTTAACTTTGATAGCCATATCTTTGGTCCTTAGTAGCTTCAACTTGTCCTCTTGTTCTTCCAATAAGTGTGTTATTCTCCTAGCCATGAAATCCCTTAGTTCTTTCTTTTTTTGTTCTAGAGCTTCCTCTTCTTCTTTCCTTCAGATCTGATCTTTCTCAATCCATGTTTTTCCTAGAAAAATAGCAAATGGGGTGTTTTTCTCAACAAACCTAACGAACTCAAATTCTTCTTCTGTCGAAGTTCCATGAGAACTCATAGGTATATGGGTAAGTATTCCACATAGGGTTATCAACTTTCCTTCAAACAATCATATTCCTCCCAATGAAGGAACCATAATAGCCTTTCAAAAAATTTCCCAAGTATGTTTTGTCATGATATTCACATGTGTTTCCTCATCCAGAACATAGTCAATGTCGAAGTCTCATATTCATGTTTCTATGCACTCCTTCTCTTTTAAGGTCTCTGATAAACTAATGTCTCTATGATCATTCAGGGTTTCTTTCATCTACAATAATATAGTCTCTAATTCCTTCTGGGGTTCTATCATATCCTTAGTCTCTTGACCTTTCTCATGGTTTTCTTGTCTCATATTCATCTTTTCAACTTTAGAAATCATTCTAGGGTAGTCCAAAACTTCATGGCCCATAAATTTACAACAAAGACAAATAGGGCATCTACCAGGGCATTCTTTAGCAATATGTCTCAGTCTTCTGCAACTATAACAAAGAGTCAATCCTCTCTTTCTCTTAAATTACCCCCAACCTTTCCTGTACTACGCACTGGGATCACAGTGCTAAACCTGGAAAAATTTCTTTCTAGGATCCTGCATCCACTTGTTAGTCCAAAAATCCTTTCTATACATAGGAATAACATATCTTTCATTATTTCTATCAGATCTACTCACATCAAATCTTCTTTCTTCTAGCAGTGCCCTAGTTTTCAGACTAGGACAAAATCTATCAAGCATACCTAGATCCATTCTTTCAAAACAAAAAATTTCACTACCTTTATCAGAGCACAAATCTTTAATATATTACCTCTTTTCTTCAGATCTGATTCCCTTCTTAGCAAAGAGCTTCGCATTCAAGTAGGATACTGCGCACTAGAGCAACATATCTACTCACATAGCTTTATTTTCTTTAGTTCCCAGCAATCACAGTTTTAGGTCCCGACAATGGAACCATTTGTTGGCACAGGGCCAAACCCAGGGTTCAACGCTTCAACAACGCACCAACAAAACCCTAACTACCGACCCTTTCGGCAACACCTGCGAAGAAGATGAAGTCTCGCCCGAGGTAGAGGCAGGGGTGGTTTCAGGACTCAAGTGTCTGCAACCTAGATGGGACACATATCTATGATCACAGTACTTAACAAAGTGCTTCAAAAGTTAACATTCATTAGTATTTAACCCTTATTCACATCGCAGGTCAAAACCCTAATTACATAACAACGCAGTATTCAATAAGATCTAACACATCCAAGCACCTAACACATAGAAATATATCAGATATAGCATTCATTCACATCACTGAGCACTAAGATACGATATCAGATGCATCTAACATAAAGATTAGAGAACTAAGCATAAATCACATCAATAACATATCAACTATACATCACAAAGAAATCACAACACAAGATGTATGTGGTTCACTCCAGTGTGGGGCTATGTCCACCAACTCTTCTTCTTCTTTATTATCTTCTATCAATCTTTGTACATGCACAGAGCTACATAACCCACTCCGCATAGGATAGGATATCTACGCACACCTCGCCAGATCCTCCTTCCCTGAGCTAGGTCACAACACAAAGCCTTCTTACACAGTACAGTCTACACAAAATCGTCTTACAATCACTTGCACTTAGCTCTACAAGTCTTATCACACAATATGCACAAAGCCTTCACAACTATTCACACTTAGCACACTGGCCTACTAGGTCTAGTTCTTACATCACCTAGCTACTTATTTATACATTACAAAAAGGGACTAAACATGGGTAGGACCCATAGGCCGACATCCCATACCTGTTACATAAACCCTAAAATCCCAAAAATCCCTAAAAATGGGGCGAGACCCCACGATCTCCACTTCGCCTGGGTGCTTCGCTTTCGACCAGCCTGTCGAACTCCCAAAAATGGTCAAACACGACCAAGGTTCTCCAAAACTTGGTCAAAGGACAACAATCCTTTATAGAAACATTTGGAATGTTGTCTAGAACATTAGGGGATTCATAAATATTTTTAAGGTAGGAATTCCAATCCATCAGGGGAATCATACCCATTTCTTTAGTTTTACGAATCAAAATTTTCCACCAAAATTTCTTTGGATCTATCTTAGATAGAAGCAAAAGGAAATTATTTTTTTCCTTTTACACAACACTTCTTTAGAGATTTTGTTTATGGAAGTAGAGAGGGTTGTCGTAAAATTACGATAAATTCATTAAGAATTCTTGAAACTTAAGAATGAAATTATGAAACTAAATGTAGGCTCGTTCACATGCTCCTATCGACCCTCCACCACCTTATAAGCATGTGCACCCATTTGAGAACCAACAATAAATGTCCTTTAGGTGCCCACATTGATTGCTTGAAAATTGTGAAATGACCCGTCATTAATATACTAAGGGAGGGGGAGATTATGGCTCTCCCCATTTTGAATCTTTTGCCCCATTTGTGGAGCAATTGATAACTTATCCCAAGTGTTATCTTCGCTGTTCAAAAATATCCTAATGTGAAAAAAGGAGATGTGATCAAAATAAGAGACAAGTTTCTTAATCCTAGACACCAGACTTTGCAATTGGACCCCTCCAAGATTAAAATTGAATTTAATAGCACAAATGATTATCATATAGTCACTTAATACCATCAAAGCCTCGATTCCACAAATTTGGCAATTTTTAATCTGCACCATAAAGAGTAAGCCTCTATTAAATTGTTGGACCTAGGCCCAAGCCCCCATGCATAGATAACCAACGAGTTCTCCTTGGGATCAAGAATACTCCCACCTGCTCCTACCGCCCCTTATTGAATTTAAGATTATTATTTATATTTATTATTATCATTAAATTTGTATTAATATTATTTGTTAATATTAATATTAACTTGGTATTAATATGATTTGTTAATATTAATATTAACTTGGTATTAATATTATATGTTAAACTATACGTTAACTATTATTATATAGTTATTTAATTTTTATATTAATAATAACATTAACTATTACTATAAATTTATTAATTATTAATATACATTTAATAGCAACTATTTATATATAATCGATATTAAAAAATATTATTTATATTAATAACATTACTATTTTGTTTTTGTTTTTTTATGTCTGGCGGAATCGAAAACTAGTTGGACACGTACTTGTGTTACACGTGGTCGTGTTATCCAAATTCTACCACTATAACCTCCAGGTGTGCCCACAATTCCCCATACACGACACACAAGATAAGTCAGGGGGAGTTGGACTCGAAACCTCATGGAACGTCATATCATGACACTTGCCAATTGAGTTGCCCCCCGAGAGCTTAATAACATTACTATTAATTAACATTATATTTTAAATATTAATAACTAATAACTATGTCTTAATATTATTTATTTACAATTTATATATGTTATATTCATATTGATTTTTCAATACATAATTAATATTATTAGGTTGTTATTATTGGAGAAATTTCTATTTTCGACACAATAGTTGAGTGGGAGTTAACTGACTAGTTTTATTTTAGAATTTCTATTTAGACCATCACTATTATGCATGCATACATTCCTAAGGAAAACTAAATGCTTGATTTATTTTCTTAATTATGGAATGTTCTTTCATATATATGAGTGTATTCCACTCATTCATCGTATCACAATGATCATCATTGGTTAGCTCATTGGAGTAGTGTGAATATTTTCTCATTCTTCCATATTGAATATCTCTCCCTTTATTGATAAGATTTGTTTGTACTTGTTTTATCTAGGTCTCATGTGCATGTTTCGATGAAACATTGATATGGTATCAGAGCTACGCTGCTTGGAGCAAGCCAGACAAGCTAGAGAATAAGGAAAATCGGAGTTTCAGCGAGCAAAATCCGTGTAATAGACAGGGTCACAACCAATACACTAGCAGAGTGTGAATAGTAGCTCCCAATAGATTAGGGAACAATATTCCATAAGGTTCGCACCCAAAACACTAACAAAGTGCGACCATCACACCCTAGACTTGCAATTTTTTCAATTTTGGAATGGTCACACCCCATACACTAGCAGAGTGCGACCACTAGGGAGTGGTCGCTCTATTTATTAAGGAAAGGTGTGACCCCTCTAAAAATCCAATTCTAGAATGGTCACACCCAATACACTAGCAAAGTGCGACCACTAGGTAATGGTCAATCTGTGTCTTAAGGAAATGTGTGGCCACCTCTAGAAGTCCCTTTTTCTGCAATGATTTCTTAATTTTTTTACTTGTAGATTGAGAGTAAAATTTTAGGGTTTCTCATCAACAGTGGGAGAGATGGATACAACACTAATTATTTATTCAAATTTGGTGGTAATCCTCACACCATACAATTATTTTGATTGGAATCTGAAGGTTGAATTCCAACTCAAAAGGAAAGGACTGTACAATTTGGCGATGGGGACAAAAACATAACCTACATCAGCAATTGAGAAGACTAGATGGACGAACCAAAAGGATGAGGCCACATGACTTCTTCTTGAATTGATTTCATATGATTTATGGTTTCATGTTTCTGCATGCAAGACTCCAAACGTGATCTTGACCACCTTGGAAAGTCTCTTTGGAAAGCAAGATGAGATGAGAGGTCATATGTTTGAGGTAGAGTTGAATACCTTGGATCCTAAATTTTTTGATCATATACAAGATTTCTGTACCAATTTTAAATATTTGATATTGAGCTTGGCATCTTGTGGTATTGATAAGTCTACACAAGTAGACCAACTTATTCTAACAATATTGGATAAGCTAGGACCAGAATATGTTGTCTATGTCTCCACTTTCCATTCTGGTATATATCTCTTAGGATCAAAGTAGAAGATTCCTACCATAGATCAGTTCATTGATTCTCTCACACATGAGCAGGAAAAACTGATTCAGATGGGCCTAATCAAGGATCCCAAAACACATGCACTCACCATGCATGGTGGAAAACGATCATCCAAACAAAATGGAAAGGAGAAACATAACAGGAAGGAGGTATATTCCAAACCCTTCAACGATTCTTAAGGTTTCAATAACTCTTGAGATTCCAAGAAGAAGAAGGGAAAGCAATGCACTTATTGCAATAAACCGAATCATGAAGAATCCACATGCATGAAGAAAGAAATCGATCTTATGGCACAGGTACTTCAACATAACAACCTTGGAAACTTCATTCCAGAAGGAGTCAAGAAGCAGAAGGAAGAAGATCCTACTCCCAAGAAAGGTAATGATCATGCTCTTATTTCAATTAATTCCTCATATGATTCATGGATTATAGATTATGGCGCATCACATCATATTGCGATGAAAGAGGAAGTTTTCACTTCTTTGAGTTCATGCTCAATACCCCTTATTCTCATGGGGGATGATACTCCAATAGAAATATCAGTAGAGGGGAGAGTGGAACTCCATAATGGAATCTTTGAGAATGTTTTACATGTTCCAAAGCTTTCTATGAATCTTCTCTCAATTTATCAGATCACTCAGAAAGGTAAAAAGGTTGAATTTACATCAGATTCAATTTATGTACTTGATATGCATGACAATTCCATTATTGCAATTGACGAGGTGGATCACAAATCAATGTTGTATAAATTCACTAAGTTTGTTGACAATGACTCCTCTTTACTACTTACACATGAGAAGAGTATTTTCCATGCACCTCTAGTGCAACATGTAGATACTCTTGTGCTTCCATCAGTTCTAGACATCAAAGATGATTCCATACACTTAGATTCTATACATGGAAATGAGCAGGTAGTACATCCAGATAAGGAGCTAGTGCTGAAGCTTTAGCAGATGCCCAAGAGGGCACAATCCACACTTCAGGCAGTAGGTGTCCTTGCAGGGAATCCATTGGATTCGAGGAGGACTCGATCTTAGCATGAGGAGCCTTCTCATGTACTTCCAGCTTCTGAACCAACGATGCCCCTACATTGCTATATGGTTCAATCTCCCAATCCAAAGACCTATAGTGAGGTTGTGGGAAATCCATTATGGAAAGAAACCATGCAGGAGGAGTATGAATCACTCCTAAAGAATAAGACTTGGGAGTTGGTTTCACTTCCACCATAAAGGAATATTTTTCAGGTGCAGATGGGTCCAACGTATCAAGAGGTATAGGTTAGACATATTTCCAAAGGACTTCATCAGATCCATAAATATTTCTACATCTTCACGAAGACATTCAATGAGCAAAAGTTTCATACTCTGCGAGATCATCTTGGAGTGAATAACATACTGGCCTAACAACTTCCTTTTCTTCTTTTGATGCATTGTCTTTTGAGGGGGGGTTTTGTTCCCATGTGGTTTTCACTCTTTCCTCAATTTTATTCAATGTTCATTAGTTGCATTGTACAAGATTACCAAATATGGTATAGTTGTCGGGACTCATTTTTACTCCATAGTGATTGATCCAGGTGGATCCAAAACCGCTCTAAAATACTCAAATGCAGAAAAGGAGGATCTAGGAATGACCCAGAAGTCTCAGAAGGGTCCCTAGGCTCAAAAAATGCTCAAAAATAAAAGTTCTCGGAATTGGATGAAATCAACACCATTGCGTCCGGCTCATTCTCCCAATTCCATCCATATATTTACTTTCTCAAACGAAGCTCGTATGAAGAAGTTATGACACTCTGAAGTTTTTCGAAAACAACAATAAAAAGTCAAATAGTCAACAGGCCGTACTAATGACGTCAGCAGTATGGACGCTGACATCAGCATGACACGTGTCACTTTCTAGAAGCCAATAGTTTGGCGGATCCAGCCAAATCTGGCGGATTTCTGCCAATTCTGGTGGTTATCGCCAAATATGGAGGAGGTTCGCTAAGTTTAGCGAACTAGTTAGCGGATCTGCTTATTTAATCAGGCACGCTTTTCGAGACTATACGGCTCTGACAAGAAGAGGTTGCATTGGAATCTGTGCCAAGAGGTGTCCCAGGTGACCTGCTCAGAAATAGATCGACTTTATACTCAAAAGTTGCAGAATTTTGAGAGGATTCTGAATATGCTATCTATTTCCTCATCAAAGTAGCTGAACAGAAAAGTGTCTCTAGAAGAGGAGTTGGCATGCTTTTCGACACTGTACGGCTCTAACAGGGAGACACTGCATTGGAATCCATGCCAGGGGGTGTCCCAGGTGACCTGCTCAGAAATAGATCGACTTTATACTCAAAAGTTGCAGAATTTCGAGAGAATTCTAAATATGCTATATGTTTCTTCATCAGAGTAGCCAAATAGAAAAGTGTCTCCAGAGCCCATTTGAGTGAGCCAAGCATACTCTAGTTTACAGTGAAAAGTTGCAGAATGACGTTTTCCAGCCACCTATGATATTTGTTTCTGCCCAGAATCGTAGATCTGAAAGTTGGTTTTTGTGAGCTCTTATGTAAGCCTTTCTTTGTAATTTTTAAACATTTGAGATTAATTAAAGAGCGGTCTCACCGTTGGAGTGGACCTGGAGACGTAGCTAGGAAGTCTGGTGAACTCCGTTACCAATTCTTGTTCATGGATGGTTTGCTTACATGTTTATGTGCTCATGTGCTTGATGGATGTTCTTTAATTTTGCATTTCAAAAATGGTTAAGAGTTAAAAATTCACATGCAAATAATGGTTAAAAGATCTTGAATTTTAGATCAAGTTAAATTTCATATCAAGTTGGTATCAGAGTGAGGTTAACCATTGCTTTGTGAGTTGATGTTAACAATATCCAAGATTCAGCATGGTGAAGAAGAACTTGAAGAGTTTGATCCAGAGATTGGTTCAAAAAGAGGAAGGATGTCTTCACCAAAATGAGAAGAAACAGTTACTTCTATCCCTTCTGAAGGGGAATTTCTGAAAGCTTTCATGAGAAAGCAAACGATGGTAGAGGAGCTCTATCAAGATCGAAAGAAAGGTGAACAAGGTGGACCATCTCATACAGAAGATAAAAAAGAAGGATGTGGTGAGGAACCCCCTAAAACCCCACCAACTTCTCCATCTCTTCTTGATGGTTCTATTCCTTCTCCATTTGAAAAGAAAAAAACAAAAGTTGATCCTAATATGCCTCATTTAAATCTTGATATCAAATTTGAATTACCTATGTATAATGGAGAACTTAATGTTGAAAAACTGGACAATTGGATCCGTCAAATTGAAGTTTATTATAGGATTCAAAAGTTTACTGAAGATGTTGTTAAAATTAGGTTGGCTTCTCTCCGACTTGGAGGAACTGCTCTCATTTGGTGGGAGAGCAGATCTCAAGAGGATCTTGCCACAAAAGGAAAAATCGTTTCCTCTTGGTATGAGTTCATTTCAGCACTTAAAAAACAATTTTATCCAATAGGGTATATGTAGTAAGCTATGATGGATTGATAGAATTTGAGACAAAGTAAGGGACAAAGTGTGCAAGAATACATACAAGAATTTTGAAAAAGAGCATTGATACTTGGTATACCTCTCTACACTCAGGAACTCTTCTCAAATATATAGGAGGATTGCATACTTATTTACGTCATATGATATTGATGTTTAATCCAACTAATCTTGATGAGGTGTGTGTTCAAGCAACTCACATTGAGTCAAAAGGGAAGAGTGTTCATGATGTTTCTTCAGCTAAACTCATCCAGGCAAAAGAAGGCAAGGAAAAGAGGAAAGTTAAACATGTAGCTACAATGAAGAAGGGTGATGAGAGACCTACATGCTCGCATTGTCAAAATCAAGGGCATGAAGAGGCAAAGTGTTGGAAGCTACATCCTGAAATGAAACTGAAATGGTTTAAGGATCGGAAGGGGAAGCAAACAGCCACGGTTATCATTGAGGACCTTGGATCAGATTCTGAGGATGAAGCAAAGATAACAATCGTAGGTGTGAAAGGTAAATCTATTGTTGATAATGATTCTAACATTGGTTCTTCATGTGCTTCTATTTCTAAAAATGATGACAATTCTAAGGATAGAAAAAGGAATGAATTGTTTCATATAAGAGTGATTACAAAACAAACAAAGGTTGACACACTCATAGATAGTGGATCTCAAGTTAATCTTATTTAAGAAGAAGTAATTAAGCAATTGGGATTAACAACGAAACCACACAAGAAACCTTATCTATTAAGTTGGGTATGCAAAGATAAAAGATTACAAGTAACACAACAATGTGATCTAAAGTTTGCAATTACATCTAAGTTTGTAGATGAGGTTGAATTTGATGTGGTCCCACTAGAT
>JZKD02S2081259.1:1195045-1222638 GCA_000966675.3 Picea glauca
TGTAGTATGTACTTATATGATCGAAAAACAATCTTCTATCGAGAACATAATCAATATCACTTGTTTAAAGAAGGAATTGAGTAAATAGTGAATTCACATTCATTCAAAAATGACAAATCATTGGGCACTACACAACAATTAAAAAGGGTTGTTAATGCAAGTCGGAATTTGGCAATTATGTCTATACAATGTAAGGAAGAAAAGAATCATAAGCATGAAAAGAAAGTGTCATTTCACTACAATGCACCTGTTTTGGTTGATAGTGTTTCTATGGTTAAAAGTCAGCATGGTTCGGGTACAATCTCTTTCACATGTTCAATGTTTATATTCATCTTATTACTCATCGGCAGTATGTGGTTGGGTCTGACAATGTTGAATGAAGATGTGATTAAGAATTTGATTAATGTACTTAACAATGTCAGTGCGGTGTTGATTGTTGTATTGTTGAGTCAGATGTACAGGTTCCAGGAGGAATGGATAGGTGATACAGGACAAGTGAGACAAACATGTCCTCACTTATTTTCTGAATGATTTCATGATTTTTGTGGTCCAAAAGCTTCTTGGTGGGGAGGTGTGATCCAGGTGGATCCAAAACCGATCTAAAATACTCAAATGCAGAAAAGGAGGATCTAGGAATGACCCAGAAGTCTCATAAGGGTTTCTAGGCTTAGAAAATGCTCAAAAATCAAAGTTCTCATAATTGGATGAAACCAACACCATTGCGTCCGACTCGTTCTCCCAATTCTGGCCATATATTTACTTTCTCAAACGGAGCTCGTATGAAGAAGTTATGACACTCTGAAGTTTTTCGAAAATAGCGATAAAAAATCAAACAATCAACATGCCATACTGATGATGTTAGCAGTACAGATGCTGACATCAGCATGACACATGTCACTTTCTAGAAGCCAACAGTTTGGCGGATCCAGCCAAATTTGACAGATTTTCGTCAAATCTGGAGGAGGTTCACTAAGTTTGGCAAACTGGTTAGTGGATCTGCTTATTTAATCGGGCACACTTTTCGAGACTGTATGGATCTGACAGGGAGACACTGCATTGGAATCCTTGCCAGGAGGTGTCCCAGGTGACCTGCTCAGAAATAGATCAACTTTATATTCAGAAGTTACAGAATTTTGAGAGGATTCTGAATATGCTATATGTTTCTTCATCAGAGTAGCCAAACATAAAAGTGTCTCCAGAAGAGGAGTTGGCATGCTTTTCGAGACCGTACGAATCTGACAAGAAGAGGCTGCATTGGAATCTGTGCCAGAAGGTGTCCCAAGTGACCTGCTCAGAAATAGATCGACTTTATACTCAAAAGTTGCAGAATTTTGAGAGGATTATGAATATGCTATATGTTTCTTCATCAGAGTAGCCAAACAGAAAAGTGCCTCTAGAGCCCATTTGAGCGAGCCAAGCATACTCAAGTTTACAATCAAAAGTTGCAGAATGATGTTTTCCAACCACCTATGATGTCTATTTCTGCCCAGAATCGCAGATCTGAAAGTTGGCTTTTGGGAGCTCTTATGTAAGCTTTTCTTTGTGATTTTTAAGCATTTGAGATTAATTAAAGAGCGGTCTCACTGTTGGAGTGGACCCGGAGACATAGCCAGGAATTTTGGTGAACTCTGTTACCAATTCTTGTTCATAGATGGTTTGCTTACATGTTTATGTGCTCATGTGCTTGATGGATGTTCTTTAATTTTGCATTTCAAAAATGGTTAACAGTTAAAAATTCACATGTAAATAATGGTTAAAAGATCTTGAATTTTAGATCAAGTTAAATTTCAGATCAGTGATGTTCAGGGGGGGTGTTGGAGAAATTTTTATTTTCGACACACTAGTTCAGTGGGAGTTAACTGACTAGTTCTATTTTAGACTTTCTATTTAGACCATCACTATTATGCATGCATGCATTCTTAAGGAAAACTATCTACTTGATTTCTTTTCTTAATTATGGAATGTAATCACAATGATCATCATTGGTTAGCTCATTGGAGTAGTGTGAATATTTTATCATTCTTCCATATTGAATCTCTGGTCCTTTCTTAATAAGCTTTGTTTGTACTTGCTTTAGCTAGTTCTCCTATACAAATTTCAATGAAACATTAATAGTTATGTTATTATTTTCTTTGATATAAAATATATAGTATATATTATATTAATATTAATTGTTAAATTACATAATTAATATTATTAGGGTTTCTGATGATGTTATCATTTTCTTTGATCCACCTATTTAGTTTTTAGGATTATCTTTAAGTTTTATATATTAATTTGACTGTGCTATCCTCTTCTCTAAATAATTTATTGTCCTGATGATAAATATGATTATGAATTCAAAACTTTTAAAAATAGATATTGTTAATCTTCCAAATAACATTGAATAATATAATAATAATAATTTAATGATCCCTACGTAATACAGAGTATTTTTTTTAAATAATAAAATAAGTACAATTAATCTCTAACCTTAATATTCTCTCCTCCTATATAAATTTAAATAGATATTTAAGTACAATGAATTTTATGGAATAAACTCCAATCCAATTCAAGAAATCCATTTTGACCCCCCAAAAAAAAAAAAAAAAAAAATTAAAAAAATAAATATGATAATATAAAACAAGAATACATTATGCTAAAAGAATCCTCAATTAAAAATCATCCTCTACTAAACCCTATAATTAAGAAAGGCTATAAAGCTTAAAAAGACTCCCATGGACAAACTACTATCTAAATTAATGTTCAAGCTACTATCTAAATTAAACTACTATCTACATTAAAGAAAGGCTATAAAGCTTTAAAAAAATTCCCAATGTTCAAACTACTATTTACATTAAAGATCCACGGTGTTAATATTTATCTTGTAATTTTTTTATGTATTTATCAATAAAATAATATAAATTAAATCACAATTATCATAATTTTAAAAAATTTGAAATTAAACCTAGTAATAAACTTTAATAAAATGGAAATGTTGAAAAAACATTATCACTGATTCCACTTAATGCTTATAATATAAGCACCTAATGTGAGTATGCATATAATAAATACACTGTAATAATATTCTACCATTCTAATTCATATATATCCTTGCACATTAAGCCATAAAATAGCAACCAATTTAAGCAAATTCACTTTTACATAATTTTTTATATAATAATAATCTATTTTTAAGGTCACGGCCAAGTCAACACATCAAATTGGTGTATGAGACCCTCTTATTTGTGGGACAAGGGATTCCCCTTCATCCAGCGATTTGATTGGTAAACTCTACGAAGGTATACATACCCTACCCCCCTCTGGATTTGAACCTGTGACCTCTTAAGAGGAAACACATGTTCTTAACCATTATGATGTTCTTAACTATGCACGCATAGAACTTCTCTCAAAAAGCTTTATTCTATGTTGTTGTTTTCATGTCTCTACTTAAATTGATTGTGACCAATATGACCTTATGGGAAACACACATACCTGGTTTGGTTGGAACTTTGGTATGGTTGTACAACTTTGCTAAGATACATTTAAATTGTAGATTGT
This sequence comes from Picea glauca, assembly GCA_000966675.3. Classification (NCBI taxonomy): domain Eukaryota; kingdom Viridiplantae; phylum Streptophyta; class Pinopsida; order Pinales; family Pinaceae; genus Picea; species Picea glauca. The sequence goes on from JZKD02S2081259.1 coordinate 1,198,586, forward strand.
TGAAAAAATCAAAACTTGCCAATTAAAATTTTGTTGGAATAACATGAAATATACATGATTAACATCAACTACATGTGGTTAAGGATTAGTCGATTAAGAATGGTAAAATAGAAAATGTATGTGAATTTCACATATAAAATGATAAAAAACAATTATGCAATATTTTTATAATTAAATGTGGACACTACTATAATATAAATGAGAAAATAAAAATAAGAATAGTAAATAAGAATGATATAATGGGGGCACCTATAGATCCATGAGTTGATTGCATATGTGAATTCAAGTCTTTTCTAAGAAATATTAGAATCTAGATTATTTGAATTGATAAAATAACAATATTTTTATAATTAAATGTGGTCACTACTATAATATAAATGAGAAAATAAAAATAAGAATAGTAAATAAGAATGATATAATGGTGGCACCTATAGATCCATGAGTTGATTGCATATGTGAATTCAAGTCTTTTCTAAGAAATATTAGAATCCAGATTATTTGAATTGATAAAATAACAATGAGGTATATTAAAGAGGTAAAAACCCCTATTTATAATCACATTGGAGAAAAAAAAACACCCTAATAAAATTTTGATTAAAGAATTAATTTACTAAATAACTAATTAGGCCTTATTACAATAAAGTGGCCCTTTTACAAATATAACACTATTACAAAATCATGAACTTATAATCAAACTGGTTCATATACATAAACATAATACCTAATATGAATATTGTGGTTAGGTACATAATGCAGTCCCTCTTAGAAAATTATTTATCCTCAAATCTTTAAGTGATATGCACTTTACCATAAAATCATGGGAAAAATAGATAAGTGATAAGACTTTATAACTTAAGTGACATGTACTTTATAATAAAGTCATTTGAAAATAAAATCATAAGTCACTTACGCTTTATAATAAAGTCACCTACAAAATAGAGAGAAAGATTTGAACCCAAGACCACTTATTATAAAAGTACTACAACCAAGTGAGCTAAAACATAATTTTATTTAAGTTAGAAAAGATAAAGGAGGTGGCCTTTATTTTAGTTGTAAGGGGGAGGTCAATGGTTCCTTAGGAACCATGGTTCATGCCAATAAGGCCAACTTAGATGTTTGGCTAGCTTCTAACTCCCACATTTCCTCCTCATCATGCATCCCCTTCCACTTTATTTGATACTATGCAATTTGATGCCCATGAATTTTTCACACCCATTCCTCCATCGGGCTCCAAAATTAGCTTACCTTCCTCATTTTCTAGTGGACTCTCTATCTACATAACTACATCCTTGCCAACCTTCTTTTCGAGGCACAAAACATTGAATACATTGTGGAGTTTTCCCTTGTTCAGGATGTCTAGTACATATGACACCTATCTATGCTTTTCTTGTACCCGATAAGGCCCATAAAAATGAGGTTGGAGCTTTTGTCTCCTTGCTTCCATAGAGTGGTTTGGGATGCAATGAAAAAAATAACATATTTCCCACTACAAATTGGTGTTCCAACTGATATTAATTTATGTGCTACTTCATTTGGTTCATTGCCATGAATAATTTATCCTATAGAATGTGAATGATGGTTTGCATCTCTTGTAGAGTGTTAACAATATGAGGGACGGTGACATTTTGAATGACCTAGACCTTTGGTGAGGGGGGTTCATATGCATATAATTCCTTGAAAGGGGGTCATTTTTGTATAATAGTGGTAGGCTATATTGTACAATTATTTTTCATACGTAACACTACACCCATTTCTATTGCTTATCCCCTATGTACATTCAAACATGACCTTTCAAGCACTTGTTAAGCACATTAGTTTGCTCATTTATTTTAGGGTGATATGCAATACTCATATTATAGCTCACCCCAACCAATTTAAAAAGTTCTTTCCAAAAGTTATCAACAAACTTCGATCTTTATCATAAATGATACGATTAGGTAGGTCATGGAGATTATACACACTCTTGAAGAATATATCAACAACCTTAGAAGCTTAAAAATTAGTAGTTGTGGGAACAAAATGGAAATACTTTGTTAAACAATCAACCACTGGAAAGATAACATCCTTTCATTTAGAGAGTGATAGTCTAGTGCCGAATTTCATAGATACATCTCCTCACTTCTAGTTAGTCATGTAATTAGCCTAGAGAAGATTCGGATAATAAACAATTTCCACCTTCTTGTCTTAGAAAGTGTAACATTAAACCACAAATCACTCACCATTAGACTTAAGTTTTGGCTAATAAAAACTAGAGGACACATTCTGGTAAGCTTTGTGGAAACCCACATGATCTACTAAGGGAAAAACATGTCCTTGTTGAAGAGCTTGTGTTATAAGAGGAGATGTCGACTTATAATAGACACACATTTTAAAGAGTATAACACCATTTAGTCCATGGTTTATATTTCTTTCCATCAAGAATGTCTCATTGAAGTTGAATTGTGAAGGGTTTTTGTATGTAGTCGGTCAAGATATCCTATAATCAAGAAAGATAAATGGAGATAATATGGCCAAGATACTCCAAGAATGTCTTAGAAAATTTTCATTTTGATTACTCTGCATAGAATTGATGTTGGGATCATGTATAGAGAAAATGATCTAAATGCTCTATGTTCTTTGTGAATGTTCTATTATAGATCATTATATCATTAAAGAAAACCATAACATACTCATGAAGATACTTATTAAACATATTGTTCATTAGGTATTAAAAATTTGGGGAGATTGCAAAGTCTAAATGACATCACCCAAAATTGGAAGTGTCATTAATGAACATAACATACTCATATCCTACTTATGAGAATTGGGGCATAGTTTTGAGTTATAGATCAAAATTAATTTTTTTAATAATCACTTCTTAATTGATTGTATATAAATTATATCCCTAGGTCCATGTAGAGGATGGATACTAAATAAGATGAAAATATTCTAGGATATTGTACTTTCCTACTCAAACCATTGAAGACTTGATGCAAATGACATAAAACATTAATAAAACATGCTGGAATATTATCATATTTTCCTTCAAAAGCCTCTCTTCATTTATAGTTGGGGAGAAAAAAATTGATCTAAGATAGAAAGACTCAATATGGATAACAATAACCTATTACTTATAAGTAGCCAAGACACCCTATGTTAATGATTCAAGAAATTGACTACAATGCATTCATCCATAGACGAAGTTTGGAGTGCAACTTAGTTTGGGTTTTCCATTAGTCTGTAATAGAGATTTATACAACAATCTACACCATCAATTACATTTACTCTGAGAAGACTCTTTTCTAACTATGAATTAAGAGTTCCACCAATCCATAAAAAAAATTACTATAGACCATTTATACTATTAGAACATCAAACATTGATGTAACACACCCATGATGGGGGGAGAAATAAATAAATTTTTCATTATCCTTACAAGGACGAATCCTTTATTTTAATGGTCTCTAATTGAGATTCAGAGCCTAGCCCCTTTTCCTTCGGCGACCTTCGCATAGGACCATATGCGATGACCGAATACCAAGACTACAGGGGGATAGTTTGGCACTTCAAAACTTTGGCATTTGGGGGTTCTTACTCACACAATCCATTTTCCCTAGTACACTAAACCCCAAAGCGAAGGAATTGGTGCCTCGTGTTTCCTATCTCCAATGGCTAGGATGAACTTCGACACTCTGGCCTTCGGGATTTTTGGCGTTACTAAACCGCTATTCTCCCGAAGTGGTCAACGTCGAGCTGACTACCTCGTAGGTTTGATGGGTCACACCTTTTCGCTCAAATCGGGACTTTGTGTTTCAGGATTTTTTGAGATATCTTTCTCCATTCCTCCCGATACACAAATTCCCAAAATTCACTCGCATCAAATCAACAGTCTACGATCCTCCCGTAATCCAACGACTGTGTTCAATTTCACGAGTTCAAACTTCGTGAGTTTCTACGACTCTTTCCTTTGAAATACCTGATGTGGGAATCAATGAAATGTTGATCTTTCACCATGTGTCCTCTCCAACACCAACAACTAGGATCAATTTCATGAGTTTCTATGACTCTTGCATTTGAAATCCCTGACGTGCGAATCAGTGAAATGTTGATCTTTCGCCACGTGTCCTTCCCATCACCAATGGCTAGGATCAATTTCACAAGTTTCCACGACTCTTCTGTACACTTTCGAAGGGATTAAACCCTGTGAACCTTTCCTGTATTCAGCGGTTTTTGGTCCTCACACTCCGATATAACGACCCATATCTGATCTCCTCCAGTGATTTGGATTTCTCAAATATCTAAGTGCCAAAGGCTACGACCTTTGATCCTTCGTCTAACCCTAGACTTTGATTCTCGTCTGTGTTTCTTAAAATGATATCTCTCCTGAGCTTCTAGACTTAGAATAAGTTCATTCTTTCTCACTCCTTGTACTAGCCCACTCATGTCATATCGATGGTCAAGGAAGGCCCGAATAGATCCTTGGATATATGGTCATATTTCATCACTACTTGCGAAGACTGAAGGAGTCGAGGCGTTAACACCTGCGCTCCCTCTTCAAATATAATGGTCATGACAGGCCTCATATCCTTCTGAAACGATCTCGTTCATTCTTCTTCCAAATGAAAGGATATTCCCTTTCGATATTTGAAACTCACTATCCTTCTTAAACTTAGGCAACGAAATTCAACCCCTCAAAGCTTCGAGCTCCCAAGGTTCTGAAACCTTCGAGATTAATTCCTTCTTGCACAGGATTCCTAGACCCAGGTCACATGAACCTTCAGATGATTCTTAGGTAATTATCCCTACTCTCAGTCGAGTTTCTAGATAAGAGCTCGGGTACGGTTCAAAGTTCCCTTAGACTACTGGCCTGAATGAAGTGCCTTCCTAATTTGTCAAGCTATGAATTCCAAAACAGGGTAAGGTAAACTCGTGCATTTACTGTAACGGTAGCCATTTCAAGGGACTTGCTCCGACTCTGGGATGTGAGGTAATTCCCTGGGGAAGGTACTTTCGAGAAATTAAACCAAAACATAAAGAGAATCAAGCAGATGGGACGATTCTCAAGGGAACAAACTCATATTTTGGACTTATTCATTCTATACATAAACCGATTATGAACATATAAGTATAAACATGCATCCATTATTTCCAATCCAAAACACAAGGCAATCACTTCTATATAGAAACCATTTATGAGCATATAAACAGGAGAATGCATCCACGATTTTCAATTCAAAATACAAGGCATAAAACACTTATTAGAACCACACGGTGTGATGCGATTGCTGAGAGGGGTGCTCATTTCCACCCAACCATAGGCTCAGTCATTCCTAATGGATTTATCACTAGCCACCCCCAAGCTTAGGCCACGATGCTTTGAGGTTCAATCTCTTACTTCCAGCTCAAAGGAAGTTAGGGACAAAGGTTACTCTCCTTATCCCTATACAGGAATAGAAGAGGACGAAGGTTACTCTCCTTCTTCTGACTCAATCTCTATTCTCTGTGATCAGAACTCACTTTTCTCTTCAGACCCGAGAGTTTCCTCTCTTGTCTCTGCACTCTTTGCAGGTCTCCCCCTCTATCCACCATGCTTCCTTACTTTCCTTCTTTGGAAAGATTGTGTGTGGATCGAATCCCCTAGTCCATGGTCAGGTTTAGAAGCCTTATTGATGGGCAATCTACCCCATCCCTCACTAAATATTGAGGAGGCCTTCCCAGCTACTAGCCTGACAGGAATTCATTCCTGGTCAGAGGGTTGTTCTGATCTGAGCAAATTAATTCCAGTATGGTACTGGTTCGGTGGAGGTTAACACAACCTTTCCGAGTTCCCTCCACCACCTTTTCATTATAAATCGTGGTCTCTCTCTTAGCACATCCCCTTCTCAGCATTCATGCAACACGTTTCCATTATCTATTAAAATAACAAGATTTACATTCATCGACCTTTATACAAAGGTCCACCAAATCAAACATTCACACTTTGAGTTTGACATAGTTCCTAGCCAATAAAGTTATATTTACAGACTAGGGGAAACATGGTGTTACAATTCCCCCCCACCCCCCCCTTAAATGAATCATCATCCTTGATCTTATATCTAGCAACATGATAGGTATGTACATAAGTAAAAAAAATCAGCTATGTTTGTCTCATGGCATCTTCCATTTCCCACGTAGCCTCATTTGGGCCAAAGTGTTTCCATTGCACCTTGACCTGTGCAATGGTTCGGTTCCTGAGTGAGGATTCCTTCCTATCTATTATGCATTGGGGTTTTGGCAAGAATTCTCCCTCCGGTTCCACCTAGATCACAAACCATTCAATTATATGATTAGCATCATGTACATATTTCTTCAATAATGAAACATGGAAAACATTATGTGCATGTATTGTGGGAGGAAGTTCTATCCTATAGGCTAGAGGTCCCACTCTATCTAAGACTTCAAAGGGTCCACAATACCGAGGTGCTAACTTGGCACATGCTCCCATTCTCAGAGAACTCTTCCTGGGTCTAACTCTGAGATAGACATGGTCTCCGGATTTGAACTCTCAGGGATTTCTCTTTCTATTGGCCTGACTTTTCTGTTGGTCCTGAGCGACTTTCATATTTTGCCTTATCTGCACTACTTGATGTTCCATTTCTTTCAACATGTTGGGTCCGATTGTAATTCTATCCACTGGATTACTCCAGTTGATTGGGATCTTGCATTGTCTACCATAGAGGACTTCGTAAGCAGGGATGATTTTAAGGATGGAAATTTATTTTAAATTGTAGAAACCTTGGCGAATCTTTCTAATGCTTCATATGCCAACTACAAATGTATGGCGATATTTTTATAAAATAATTCAAATTTCTAAGGATTTTATATAGTTTGTATAAAATTTTGGCAATTTTTAAGGTAAAATAATTTTATCCTATAGAATTTGGGTGAATCATTTTTAGAATAGCGAATCTGTTTTTGGGAAAAACCATGGAAAATTAGCCCATGAGCGAAATTTAGCCCCTAAAATCATCCTTGTTCGTAAGGGCTCATCTTTAAGGATTCTTGATAACCGTTGTTGTAGGAAAACTCTACCAATGGTAGGTAGTCCTCCCACTTCTTAGGCTGATGCATTACATGCATCCTTAGCATGACCTCTACTATTTGGTTTACTCTTTCTGTCTATCCATTAGTTTGAGGGTGATAAGCCGTGCTGAATAGCAATTTCATCTCCAGACCAGCCATTAGGGATTTCCAAAAGTTTGAAGTGAACTTGGTATCTCAATTAGATACAATTTCCTTGGGCATGCCATGCAGTCTAAATATCTCCTTCATGAAGATGTTGGCAATATCTATGGCCTTGCAAGTTGATTTGACAGGAATGAAATGATAAGACTTACTCAATTTGTCCACCACGACCATGATGGCATCATTTTGTTTGGTCGACTTTGGTAATCCGGTGATGAAATCCATGGAGATGGTTTCCCATTTCCATTATGGGATTGGTAGGGGCTATAATAATCACGCTGGATGTTGGTGCTCTGCCTTAACTTGCTGGCATTCTAGGTACTTAGCTAGATAGTTAGCTATGTCTTTCTTCAACCCAGGACAATAGAATTGTTTCCTAGTGGTCGTGATCATCTTCTGATATCTTGGGTGACCAGTATATGGTCTCTTATGCAGTTCATCCATTATGAACTTCTTCAAATCGTCGCAGTTCAGAATATACAATCTGTTTCTGTAAGTCAGCATCCCTTCCTCGAGCATTTGGTAGCCTTCATACTTTAGTCCTGTAGGATCTTGTCTTAGGTATGAGGTCACGGTCTTGAAGAATGCATCTGTATTTTGTGCATTTCTGACTCTTTCCCTGATATTCGTTTCACAGGTGCTTACTGCTGCTAGATGGATCGTTTTTTTACTTCTTCTAAGGGCATCGACCACCCTATTTTACTTTCCTTTTATATGTTTGATTTCGAAGTCGAATTCACTCAGGAGAGTCATCCATCTAGCTTGCTTGGCGTTGAGATTCGGTTGATCAAATAGGTGCCTCAACCCACAATGGTTTGTCATAAGCACAAATCTCCTTCCCAAGAGGTAGTGTCTCCATATTTTTAAAGCATGTACTATGGCAGCCAACTCTAGGTCATGGGTCACATAATTGATCTCATGCTCATTTAATTTCTAGGATGCGTAGAAAATTACACGTCCTTCTTGCATAAGGACTCCTCTGAGTCCTTCCTTGTAGGCATCTATACACACAAGGAAATCTTTATCTAGGTCTGAAATCTTCAACACGGGTGCATGGTTCAGGAGGTATTTCAGTTCTTGAAATCTTTCTTCACATTTTGATGTACAAATGAATTTAATCCCCTTTTTCTAAAGGGCAGTGATTGGAAAACCAATATTGGAAAACCCTTTTATGAACCTTCTACAGTATCCTGCTAAGCCCATGAAGGATCTGATATCAGATACATCCTTTGGGGTAGGTCATTCCATAATAGATCTGATCTTATCGGGGTCCACTGCCACCCCTTCCTTAGAAATGATATGGCCTAATTAATGGACTTGCTTTTGAAAGAAGTTGCACTTGCTAAACTTAGCGTAGAGCTGATGTGCTCTTAGTACTTGAAGTACGAGTCTAATATTTTCCTCGTGCTCCTCCTCATTCTTGGAGTATATTATGATATTATCAATTAAAACCAATACAAATTTGTCCATAAATTTGATGAGTACATTATTCATCAAGCACATAAAAGTGGCGGGGGCATTGGTTAACCCAAATGGCGCCACCACGAATTCATAGTGACCATACCTCATTCGGAAGGTTGTTTTGTGGATGTCTTCATCCTTCATCAGGACTTGGTGATATCCAGACCTCAAGTCGAGCTTCGAGAATATGGTAGTGCTTCCCAATTGGTCGAACAAGTCATCAATTCAGGGTAAGGGGTATTTGTTCTTTATGGTTGTCTTATTGAGTTGTATGTAATCTATGCACAACCAAAGTGTGCCATCTTTATTTTTCCCAAACAGGTGGGTGCTCCCCACGGAGATACATTGGGTTGGATGTAGCCTTTGTCCATCATCTCCTTTAGTTGTAGCTTGAGCTCAACTAGCTCTGGCATGCTCATCCTATATGGTGCTCTAGATGCTGGTACCAATCCTAGTGTGAGCTCTATCAAGAAATCAATATCCTTTCTTGGAGGTAGACCTGGTACTTCTCCGGGGAACACGTCCTTGTATTGTCTTAATATGGGGTGGTCCTCTAGGTTTGGTTTGTCATCCTCAATGGATTCCAACACATGTATTGCATATAAGGAACACCCTTTTCTACAATACTTCTTCATTTGAAGGGACGATATTTGTCTCACTGAGACAAGCATCTGAATCCCTTGGAGGTTCATCTTTCCCCCTTATTCGTTTGCACATTCTAAAGTTTTATGATAACAAACCATTTTAGTTTTATAAGCAGCCAACCAGTCCATACCAATCAACATGTCATAAGATCCCAGGGGAAGTATGTTAAGGGTCGCTCAGGTGGGAAATCCACCCATGATGAATTGGCAGGTTAGTATGGCCTCTGCCACCTTTATTTTGGTCCCAGTCGCTAGTTGTACCAACCATGGTTTAACATGTCTAATTGGTTGCAGTTTACACTTATTGGTAGTCTGAGGGGCTACATAACTCAAGTTGGAATATTTTAAGGGTTCCTTCTTTAGGTTATCGGTCTTTGTTGGCACTGTTTAAAAAGGTCTATTTCCACTTTGAGAGGAGAAATTTTGTTGATATACACTTCTAGTAGGAAGGCTCCCCCTAGAGTCTTTTCCATAGTTCTTAAATATTGAGGAGTTAAACCTTTTCTTCTAAAACCTCAAACTACTCTTCCTCTTCCAGTCCTCATGGGGTCTTATCTTACTCCCAAACTATTCATAACAATACCTCTCCTTTCGGATAGCTTATTCTAAGGTCCCTGGTTCGTCGAACTCAATCCTATCCCGGTAGGTCTGAGGTAAGCCACTGATGAACCACTGCATTTTTTATTTTTCATCTTTTATGTAGGGTACATACCTCAGTAGTTCAAGGAATTTATTGACAAATTCCTCTATGGTGAGTTTCCCTAGCCAGAGTTCATAGAATTTCTTAGTTTTCCCATACATGTATTTTTCTCACAGATACTACTTCTTGAAGTATTTCTCAAATTGTTTCCATGATAAGTCCTTCTCATGTAATCCTTTCACATTCCTAAGGTCTTCCCCCATATGGAAGCCTTTCCATTCAGGTTGAATATGGCTATTCAAGCCTTCAAGTTTTCAGAGTAGTCATGGAATCTGAAATACTTCTTTAAACCAAGCAACCAATATTTTGCCTCTTCTCCCTTCTTAATATCTCCATCGAAAGAGGGTGTCTTGGCTTTCTTGAACTCTTCGAGACCATGGGTTTGGGAATGCTTCCATTTCTTTCCTTTCCCATGAGGATGCGAGTTGGCCTTGATACTAGAAGATTCTTTGGAGTTGTCAGCTTCCTTTCCAGAGGACTCTCCCGATGAGTGTCCCATGCCTCCAGGTTGGAACTTCTTCGTGGTACTTCTCCTAGTGGGGTCACTTATGGAGTCATGTTTTTGGATCTCAAATGGACTCTGACTTCTCTTTTTGTGTCATCAGTCCATATGACTAGTTGCGGGTTCATGTTGTTTCCTCTGTATGTTGGATAAGCTCTGTAGCAAGACTACATTAATTTCTGTATGTTTCTCTTTCTCTTTTATCAATCTCTCGTTGTCATCCTTGAAACTCTGTAACTGGGCCCTGAGGCTCCTTATAGTTTTAGCCATATCTAGAGGGGTTTCCACTGCCCTCCTTTCGTCAGATTTTTCATCTCTATTGTGGGAGCTATCCCCCACTTCATGACACATCACCATCCTTTAGTCTTGGAGTTTTCCCATGATTCACTGACTGTTCGAGTGTTGACAGAACACTTATCATTAGCTAACAGTATATCAGTATGAACAATACACGGTTTAGTTTCTTAAATGCATACACACAGTAGAAAGTTTCACTCTTTTCTTTAATAACATTTTTAACCAAACTTTTAAGAAAGAGGCAAGGTAGTGTGTCACTCCTTTAGAAGTACTCCAAACAACATTTTTAAGCAAATCGTCCATAATACCAAGCAGGCCAAGTGTTGTAACCATGATCTAATACCAATTTGTAACACACCCACGATGGGGAGAGAAATAAATAAAAATTGTGTTCTCCTTACAAGGACGAATCCTTTCTTTTAATGGTCTCTAATTGAGAAGTCAAGGCCTAGCTCATTTTCATTCAGTGACCTTCACATAGGACCATATGCGATGAAAGAATACCAAGACTATAAGCGGCTAGTTTGGCACTTCAGAACTTCATCATTCGGGGGTTCTTACTCACACAATCCATTTTCCCAAGTACACTAAACCCCGAAGTGAAGGATCCAACGCCCCATGTTTCCTATCACCAATGGCTAGGATGAACTTAGACACTCTGGCCTTCGGGATTTTTGGTGTTACTAAACCGTTATTCTCCCGAAGTGGTCAATGTCGGGCTCACTACCTCGTCGGTTTGACAGGCCAACCCTTTTCGCTCGAATCGGGACTTCACGTTTCGGTATTTTTTGAGACAAACTTCTCCGTTCCTCCCAATACATGAATTCCAAAAATCCACTCGTGTCAAATCAAGAGTCTACAATCCTCCCGTAATCCAATGACTGTGTTCAATTTCATGAGTTTGGACTTCACGAGTTTCTATGACTCTTTCCTTTGAAATCCTCGACGTGCGAGTCAGCGAAATGTTGATCTTTCACCACGTGTCCTCCCCAGTACCAACGACTAGGATCAATTTTGCGAGTTTGGATTTCACGCATTTCTATGACTCTTTCCTTTGAAATCCCCGACCTATGAATCAGCAAAATGTTGATCTTTCACCACATGTCCTTCCCAACACCAACAACTAGGATCAATTTCACAATTTTCCACAACTCTTCTATACACTTTCGAAGGGCTTAAACCCCATGTACCTTTCTTGGATCCAACGGATATTGGTCCTCACACTCTAATCTGACGGCCCATATCTGATCTCCTCCTGTGCTTTGGCTTTCTCAAATATCTAAGTGCCAAAGTCTATGAACTTTGATCCTTCGACAAACCCTAGACTTTGTGTCTTGCCTACATTTCTTAAAATGCTATCTCTCCTGAGATTCGGAACTTAGAATAAGTCCACTGGAGTTCACTCCTTGTACTAACCCACTCATTTCAAATCGATGGTCAAGGAGGGCCCTGATAGATCCTTGGATCTACGGTCAGATTTCATTGCTACTTGCGAAAACTGAAGGAGTCGAGGCATTAACACTTGCGCTCCCTCTTCAAATATAATGGTCATGATAGGCCTTAGATCCTTCCAAAAGGATCTCGTCCGTTCGTCTTCCAAATGAAAGGATATTCCCTTTCAATATTTGAAACTCGTTATCCTTATTAAAATTAGGCAACGAAATTCAACCCCTCGGAGCTTTGAGCTCCCAAGGTTTCAAAACCTTCGAAATTAACTCCTTCTTACAAAGGATTCCTACACCCAGGTCACATGAACCTTCAGATGATTCTTGGGTAATTATCCCTACTCTCAGTCGAGTTTCTGGATAAGGGCTCCGGTATGGTTCAAAGTTCCCTTAGACTACTGGCCTAAATGAAGTGCCTTCCTAATTCGTCGAGCTATGAATTATGAAACAGGGTAAGGTAAACTTGTGAGTTTACTGTAACGATAGCCATTTCAAGGGACTCACTTTGACTCTGGGATGTGAGGTAATTCCCTGGGGAAGGTACTTTCGAGAAATTAAACCAAAACATAATGAGAATCAAGTAGATGGGACGATTCTCAAGGGAACAAACTCATATTTTGGACTTATTCATTCTATACATAAACCGATTATGGACATATAAGTATAAACATGCATCCATTATTTCCAATCCAAAACACAAGGAAATCACTTCTATACAGAAACCATTTATGAGCGTATAAACACGAGCATGCATCCATGATTTTCAATTCAAAATACAAGGCATAAAACACTTATCAAAACCACAAGGTGTGATGTGACTGCTGAGAGGGGTGCTCATTTCCACCCAACCATAGGCTCAGTCACTCCCAATGGATTTATCACTGGCCACCCTCGAGCTTAGGCCACAATGCTTTGAGATTTAATCTCTTACTTCTAGCTCAACGAAAGTTAGGGACGAAGGTTACTCTCCTTCTCCCTATACAGGAATAGACAAGGATGAAGGTTACTCTCCTTCTCCTGACTTAGTCTCTATTCTTTATTATCATAACTCACTTTTCACTTTCAATCCTTCCTCGGACCCGAGAGTTTTCTCTCTCGTCTCTGCATTCTTCGCAGGTCTCCCCCCTATCCACCACACTTCCTTACTTTCCTTCCTTGGCAACATCGTTTGCGGCTCGAATCCCCCAGTCCATGGTTAGGTTTGGAATCCTTATCGATGGGAAGTCTTCCCCATCCCTCATTAACTCTTGAGGAGGCTTTCCCACCTACCATCCTGACAGGAATTCATTCCTTGTCATAGGGTTGTTATGATCTGAGAAAATTAATTCTAGTATGGTACTGGTTCGGTGGAGGTTAACGCAACCTTTTTGGGTTCCCTCCACCACCTTTTCATTACAAATCGGGGTCTCTCTCTTAGCACATCCCCTTCCCAGCATTCATGCAACACGTTTCCATTATCTATTAAAATAAAAGGATTTACATTCATCGACCTTTATACAAAGGTCCACCAAATCAAACATTCACACTTTGAGTTTTCCATAGTTCCTGGCCAATAAAGTTATATTTACAGACTGGGGGAAACTGGGTGTTACAATTGATGGATCATCACACGTCTCCTAGGTTCATCCAATCAAGAGGTTGACCTACATCTTTATACAATCGGTCGAGTGATCGACCAACACACCACACTAGTCAGTTGAGTAGTCGACGTACCTGTAAGTTGGACGGTCGACCAACAATCGAAGATAGTTAGGTGGTGGATCGACCAACCCAACAATCGACTACGAGTTGGAAACATAGGCAGTCAATTCGAGTCCTGTCAAGCCGACTCGAAAGAGCATATTTGGAGTCAACTCTAACAGTTGACAGTTACATGTGGACAAGATATTCCATGATATATGGAAATCATTTATATCTTGAGGCTATAAAGAGAGACCCCTTGGTTAATTATCAATCAAATTAATTGATATTGTGCAACAAATCATGTAGATCAAGATGTACAACATGCACTATGATGTTATGATCACAACACGCTATGCTTAAGTGTTGTAATAGTGTCTTTAGACACCACCCCTTATCTTTGAAATTTTTTCGTACTCTTCGATTATCTGCAGTACTGTATCCTCTGTTTCATATCATGTTCCACCCTATTCCCCAACATAGTATCAGAGTCAATGGTTTGAAAACCTCAACTGGTTATTTGCAAACCTTTTTGATACAGATTTGTTGGGTGATTGAATTTGGGATGATGGTTTGTTGATTGCAACTTGTTGAAACATACTAGTATGTCTAGATATTATGGCTTTGAAAATTGATCACATTGTTATGAACAGATCAAATTATGCAGTATGGGCACCGGATATGGAAGCCCAACTGAAGAGTGAAGGATTGTGGCAGTATACAAAGGTGGAAATTCAATATCCAACAAATGAACAAGTGAATTTTGTTGTTGATGGAAAGAAGGATGAGGTTGTGGGAAACATTACAACCTACATCTCATGGGAGATTCACTTTCACCTTAGTGTAATATATTTTCCTCATCAAGTCTCGAAGAATCTATAAATCTTGTTCGATCGATTCGATGAGAGCCACATCATGAAGTTGTAGAAAGAGTTGATCTCTCTTGATCCTCATTCCTTTGAGAGAATGGAGGACTATTTGGTGTGTGTCAAGGAACTCCAGTTGAAATTGGGAGAATGTGGAAAGAACTGTCAGAAGAAGGATGGACAACTCATTGATATAGTCCTGATGAACTTGAGAACACCATTTGACGTGTTCATGTCGACTTTCCACACGAAATGGAAAGAACAGAAGGAAGATGGTAAGGATTAACCCTTTGAAGCTTTCTATGGATTTTTTATTATTGATCAACATAGATTTCTTGGAGAAGGTAATCTTGGTGGTAAACACCATGCCCACTTTCTCAAGGGAAAGGGAAATATGGATCCCATGAATAGAGTGCAGTCTGATGTTTCTACATATAAACCTACATACCATGATTAGGGACCCCAAAGACAACCATAACGAAGTTGAAAGAAGAATACATGTCAGCACTATGGAAAGGATGGACTTGTGGATAAAATATGATATATGAAGTGAGACAAACTGGAGGGGAAGGTTAAACTCCTTGAATGAGACGTGTTTGATGTTCACTGACCCATTGATAATTTCATCTTCCAAGTCAAGACTTCTCAGGCCTTGTTGTCTCATTCTGCACAGGATGAATGGGTTTTCAATTCTCGTTGCACTCACCATATGACTAAGGATTCCACTTTATTCACGAGACTGAATAAATATGAGGAGAGTAAAATCTATATTGTTGATGATTTTTCTATGGATGTTGTTGGTCAGGGTGATATTGGTTGTCAACATGGGAAAATTGTCGACATTTATCATGTGCCAAATCTCAATGCGAATATGTTGTCTATTTCTTAGTTGACACAGACATGTAAGATTATGGAATTTTGGCAAGATCGGTTCTATGTTCGTGATTTGAATAAAGGTAAGTTGATTTTCGCTAGCGGGATTCTTGTCTCGATGGAAAATTTGTACAAGTTTCATGAATCGACTAGACCTGAACCTAAATCGACTGCACTTGTTGATCACACCGATGATAAAATTTAAATTTGGCATGAAAGACTCGAACATCTGAATTTCCAAATTATGCATGTATTGTCAACTCAAAAAATGGTTGTTGGTCTGCCAAAGGTGTTCCCCCCTGAAGGAGTCTATAAGGGTTGTGTTCTTTGGAAGCATCATTAGGCACCATTGAACTTTGGGGAAGCATGGAGAGCATATAACCTACTAGAATTGGTTCACAATGATGTTTTCACCATCAATCTACCTTCACTGACTGGTGCAAGGTACTTTTTAACTTTCATTGATGATTTATCTCGCTTCATATGGGTCTTTTTCTTGAAAAATAAGAACCTTCTCTTTGAAAAGTTAAAGGAATTTTGGGCCTTTGATGAAAAGCAATGTGTTCGACTCATCAAATGCTTGAGATCAGACAATGTTGGTGAGTATGTAAATCGATCCTTTGAAGAATACCCACTTCAATCTGGTATTGACTGGAAATGGTCGGTTCCTCACACACCTCGGCAGAATGGAGTTGTAGAACATAATAATTGGACATTAGTCGAAATTTCTAGATGTCTTTTGTAGTATAAACACCTGCCTCCTCGCTTCTAGGCCGAAGCGGTATATTGTGCATATTATTTGCTTAATCGTGTCTTGACTCAATTTGATTATTCTAGTCAAATGATGGTATGGGAAGATTGTCTACCCTAATGGGATACCAATATAATTGAATCTACTGGAGCTAATGACAGAGATGCCTCCTATGGATGTCAAAATCGAATTCAAAAGAAACATGCTAGTGTTTCCTTGATGACTCATGTTTTAGAAACCTCATACCCTATTACTTACTCATATGCTAAAGGAATACTTGAATGGGAGCATGCCATGAAGAAAAAAAATGATTCTTTTTCTAAGAATCATACTTGGGACTTGGTTCCCTAACCACAAGGAAGGAACATTGTGAAGTGTCGATGGGTCTACATGACCAAATTAACCTCTGAATTTTTTATTGAGTGGCATAAAACACAACTCGTTAGGAAGGTATTTTCTCAACAAGAAGGTATTGACTACACTGAGACCTTTGCCCCCATTGCAAAGATGAACTCCATTTAACTGATTATTTCCCTTACTGCTCGTTTTGTATGGAAAATCCATCAAATGGATGTGAAGAGTACCTTCTTCATGGAGACCTATCTGAAGAAATTTTAGTGGAACAACCACCTGGATTTGTGAAAAAATCAAATCTAGTTTGTCGACTCAAGAACTTTCTTTATGGTTTGAAGTAGGCTCCTTGATATTGGTATACTAATATCGACACTTTCTTCCTTCAACTCGGTTTCAAACATTGTGAATTTGACCACAACTTGTATGTTCTCCATGTTGAATTTTCAATTTCAGATCTAATAATTATTTCCTTATGATTTCAAACAGAATTTTATTCCATTGTTATTATAGAATAATTACACACTAAAAATATAAACCAAAATAATTTTTCATTGGAAACAACATAATCATAGGAAGATATCCATGCACAATAGACACAAGATTTTATCCTGGGAAACCCAACCTTGGGAGAAAACCCAAAAAAGATTCTTAAGAATAATTCTAGCCAATAATTACATCACCATCAATATGAAGAAACCCAACACATAAATAATTTCTCCCTTGTATGAGGAAGAACCCTCAAATACGTAAAACCCTAGACAAGATAATGCATCTGAAAAATTGTGCAACTAGAAACTAGCAACTGGCAACTGTAACTGGAAACTGCAACTGCAACTGTAACTGGAAAATGCAACTGCAACTGGAAACTGTAACTGCAAATGAAACTGAGAATTGCACACTTGATGAGAATATTTGTGCGATTGGTCAAAATGAAATGATCTGGCCTTTATTTATACAGTTTGAGACACCTTTAATTTACTTGTGGGGTCGACTTGTAATTTTGTCTTTAATATCTTCTTTAATTCTTTCTAGGGCTTCTTCAATGGTTTGTCTTGTCTTCTTGGCATTTCTTCTTCACCGGAAAAGATGTCCATGAGCCTTGTTGATGTATAATCTCCTCACATGCACGTATAATTAATATGGGGCTCTAATGTTGAGTATATCCATCGATAATCCCCTCATCACAAAAGGTCTCTTGAGCCTACATATTCAACATTAGACTAGACTTGTAAACAAGTCAAACCCACCCTATAAAAAATAAATCACTCCACCCTGGAGCAGGTAATGTGAGATTATCTTGAGTCTTTATCACTCCTTTTCAAATCAACATGACTACTAGGAGAATGTCTACACATGGATCATTCACCACTAGCCAAATCAACATGGCCTCGTGATTGAATGTATCATTCTCCCTTGGTCAAATCAACTTGACCATTCTAGGAGAATGTCTACTCGATGTTGTTAATTGGAGAAACATCAACATCCTATTCCATTCACCACTAGCCAAATCAACATGACCATGTGAGTAAATGTATCATCTTCCCTTGGTCAAATAAGCATGACCAATCTAGGAGAATTTCTACCCGATGTTGCAACATCAACACTCCCTCTCAGCGACAGAGACATTCTACATCACACCAAGATTGTTTCTAAAGTACAAAAAAATCACCATAGACAGAGGCTTGGTGAGAATGTTTGCAATCTTCTCATCTATGGATATGTACTGGAGCTTTACTGCTCCCTTTTGTACCATGTCTTAGATGAAGTGATATTTGATCTCAATGTTCTTCGACCTGTCATGACATACTGGATTGTCTGGAATATTGACACAAATTTGATTATCACAATGTATCAAGGTCATCTCTAGCTCCTGATCAAGTAGTCCTACAAGAATCTTCCAAATCCATATTTCTTCACAACTTGCGACATTGGATGCAATATACTATAATTCTGTTTTACTGAGTGCTACATACGTATGCTTCCTACTAAACTAGGATATCATAGATGATCCTAAGATGAAGCAACACCCCGAGGTGCTCTTTCTATCCGCTGCACTCCCTGCCCAGTCAGAATCAATATATCCTTCCAACCTCACTTCACCACCTAAGGCATATCTCAGACCATATCCAACTGTACCATGCAAGTACCTCAACACATGCTTTGTTGCAACCCAATGGAAGTGCCTCGACTCAACCATAAATTGGCTCAGGGTTGTCACTACAAAGAAAATATATCTCCTAGTGTTAACCAGGTACATCAAGGATCCAATTAGTTTCCTATACATAGTGGGATCCACTAAATCTGAATATGAAGTGGAATCACTCATCTTCTTCATATTTTTCATCATAGGTGTAGCCATGGACTTGCAGTCGATCATACTGAATTTGATCAAGATATCAACTGTGTACATCCATATATAAGGAATATATCACCTAGTCTCTACCCACCTCCAATCCCAAGAAATAATGCATCAATCCAAGATCCATCATCTCGAACTCACAGGCCTACTCCCTCTTGCAACTGACACTGTGCCTCTCTTGCCCTGTAAGGAATAGATCATCAACATACGACACCAAGATCAAAGGATTTCCATCAACAACCTTGTAGTAAAGGTTGGGATCCACATCACTCTTGGTGAATCCCAAAATTATAAGGTATCCATCAATCTTGGAGTACCATTCCCTAGGTTCTTGCTTGAGTCTGTACAAGAAAATTTTCAGTCTGCAAACATGAGACTCTTTCCCATGTATCACAAATCCTTGAGGTTGACTATGTACACTTCCTCCTCAATCACATCGTTGAAGAACATGGTATTCACATCCATTTGATGTAATATCCAAACCATAACTGAAGCAAGAGAAACAATAGTCCCGATGGAAGTGTACCTAATGACTGGAGTAAAAGTCTCCTCATAGTCTACTCCCTCTTTCTAAGAGAATCTTCTCACCACAAACCTCAATTTGTACTTATTGATGTTGTCATCTAATACATTCTTGATCTTATAGATCCACTTGTAAGTCGCCACTGAATTCCCCTATGGTCTCAAAAATATCTCCCACACATCATTCTTCATGATGGATTGATACTCTTCCATCATGGAATCCTTCCAAACCTACTAGCATGTTTCCTCCTCATAACTAGAAGGTTCAAAATCAATGATGTGACTCATTAATTCCATATAAATCAAGAACCTCTGAGGTCATTTACTCTCCCTGAAAGTACCATTGGGACATGCATGCCCCTCTTCATCCTGCAAAGTGTCACGAAGCCATGCTAGCCTCTTCCTAGTCACTACAACATCTCTAGGTAGATTCACTAGTTTTGTTGGCTCTATTGACTCCTCCTGATAGTCACAAGGATGAACAAGTGGACTAGATATTTTTGTACCCTTATCCTTCAGAACCTCCTGCTCCTCACTATCAATATCCATATGAGACTCTCTAGATCTCCTGAAGGCTACCTCTTCATCAAAAGTAACATCTCAACTAACCTTGATTTGACGTTGTCCTAGGATGTAGATCTTGTAGGCCTTTGAAGTCTTGTTGTATCAAAAAAAAGTACCCTTCTTTCTAGATGGTTCTAACTTCATCCTCTTCTCTTTGGGTACATGGATGTATACTGGACAACCAAAGACCCTCAAATGGATGAACTTTGCCTTCACTCATGTGAATGCTTCCTCATGAGTCAGGTCTCCCAATATCTTGTGAGGACTCATGTTCTGAACATAAAATGTTGTGTTGGATGCCTCTTCCCATAAGCACATGGGTATATTCTAATCATGAATCATTTCCTTGAAAACCTCCACAATGGACCTATTCTTCCTTTCCAAAAAACCATTTTGTTGAGGGTTGTAAGGAACTGTCAACTCCTTCTTGATCCCTACTTCCTTGCAAAAATCACTAAATTCAATGGAAGTATACTCTCCTCCATTATCTATCCTTAAAACCTTGATCTTCTTCCCCATCAAGTTCTTTGTATGAGAATTGAACTCCTGGAACCTACTGAAGACTTTGTCCTTTGGATTCATGAAGTAGATCCATGTATTTCAGGAGAAATCATCAATGAATGTAACATAGTATAAGAAGCCACCCAAGGATGATACTATCATCGGTCCGCATACATCTAAATTCCCTAGATCCAAGATCCCTTTGTATCTACTATCACTACTAGGATATGGTCCCTTTGTATTCTTACCAAGTGTAAATCCCATGAAAACACCCTCATTCTATGCCTAGAGCTATGGAACACCTGTAACCATTCTTCTTAATACTAGCAAAGCCCTACAATGCAAGTGAGAAAATATTTGATTCCATAACTCACATAAACTGATACTATCATGAACCAATGCATGACATGGACGTCCTAATAATTTTTTCATTCCTCCCTCTCAAACACCAATCACTCATGTTGAGTCTATTCTCGAGGTATTAGGCCATACAAGAACCTGACCATCCACAAATGCAACTCTGTAACTTCTATCCTCTAATAGAGAGCAAGTTCGTCCTTGATAAATAATAATGGCGTTCAAGGTCTACTCCTTAGGCCTATTGTCTCCTCAAGGTGTAAGATAGGCCTGCGACCTTACTAGGCATTCTCTATCAATGTCCCTACCCAAACATGGAAGAAATCATAGAAATATGAGGCTCAATTGCCTTTCTTCATGGTTGGAAAATGTCATATTAGACCTCTTATTCCTCCACAGTAACCTGCTTGAAACAAGATCCAAAACAAAAGATAAGAAAAAAAAATTATAGTGTTGTGACTAATCATTCCTCCATGTTAACCTTCTCAGAACAAGAGACAAAAAAAAAAGAACAACCTGAATAATGTCAACAAGCCTGAAAAACCCTAAATTTTAACTTTGACTAAATGTCAATAGGAGAGCACGAATAGATTCACTAGGGCAAGGCAAGTTGATGTGTAGAAAAAATTAGTCCCAACGTTGTCCAATAAATTCCCAAAGACCTTCGGAGAAATTTTAGGTATGAGACTGTGTTAGCAGGTTTGAGACTGTGTGACAGCATGTCTGAGACTGTGCAACATCATATCTAAGACTACGTAGCAACACATTTCAACAAAGCTCTGATACCATGTTGAATTTTCAAATTTCAAATCTAATAATTATTTCTTTATGATTTCAAATAGAATTTATGCCATTGTTATCATAGAATAATTACACACTGAAAATATCAACCAAAATAAATTTACAGTGGAAACAACGGAATCATGGGAGGATAGCCATGCACAGTAAACAAAAGATTTTTTCCTAGGAAACCCAACCTTGGGAGAAAACCCAACAACATTTCTTAAGAAGAATTCGAGCCAATAAGTACATCACCATCAATATGAAGAAACCCAACTCATAAATAATTTCTCCCTTGTATGATGAAGAACCCTCAAAGATAGAAAACCATAGACAAGATAACACACCTCAAAATTTGTGCAACTGGAAACTAGAAACTAGAAAATGCAACTGCAACTGGAACTGGAAACTACAACTACAACTAGCAACTGCAAATGCAACTGGAAACTACTACTACTACAACTGCAACTACAAGTGAAATTACAACTGTGACTTGCACACTTGATGAGAAGAGTTGTGTTATTGGTCAAAATGAAATGTTCCATCCTTTATTTATATAGTTTGAGTCACCTTTAATTTACTTGTGGGGCCAACTTGTACTTTTGTCTTCAATATCTTCTTTAATGCTTTCTGAGGTTTCTTCAATGGTTTGTCTTGTCTTCTTGGAATTTCTTCTTCACTAGAAAATTTGTTCATGAGCCTTTTTTATGCATCATCTCCTCACATGTGCGGCTAATTAATATAGGGCTCCAATGATGAGTAGATCCACCGAGAATCCCCTCATCAAAATAGGTCTCTTGAGCCTACATCTTCAACATTAGACTAGACTTGTAAACAAGTCAAATCTGCCCTATAAAAATAGATCACTCCACCCTGGATCAGGAAATGTGAGAGAATATTGAGTCTTTATCACTCCCTGTGTCAAATCAACATGACTACTAGGAGAAATACTACACCTGGTCCACTCACCACTAGCCAAATCAACATGGCCCCGTGAGTGAATGTATCGTTCTCCCTCGGTCAAATCAGCATGACCAATCTGGGAGAATGTCTATTCGATGCTGCTAACTAGAGATACATCAACATCCTAGGCCATTCACCACTATCCAAATCAAAATGGTCCCGTGAGTTAATGTATCATTCTCCCTTGGTCAAATAAGCATGACCAATTTGGGAGAATGTCTGCTCGATGTTGAAACATCAACACTCCACATCGATGGAGACACTCTAATTGTTGATGTATATGTAGATGATTTACTCATTATAGGCAATAATAATGATCTCATCCTTAGATTGAAGAAACAACTTGTTGACTCCTTTGATATGACAGAACTGGACACTTCGCATTATTTTTTAGGTCTTCAAGTATTACCACTTTCTGATGGAATTTTCATTTCTCAGTCTAAATATGTGATGGATCTATTGATATGTTTTAAGATGGCTGATTGCAAGCCTTGTGCTACTCCTTTTTAGTCTGGAGTGAAGCTTACTAAAACCTTTCAATCACCTAAAATTGATGCTACACTTTATCGATAATTGGTTGGTAGTATTATTTGTCTTACTCATAGTCAACCTGACATTTCCTTTGTTGTTAGTGTGGTTTCTTGGTTCATGCAGGACCCCAAATAAATCCACTAGAAAATAGTCAAACAAATTGTTTGCTATCTAAAGGGTACCACTCATTTTGGTATCAAGTATTATCGAAGTTCAAATTTGCTAGTCGGCTACATAGACTTTGACTCGGCTGACGACGATGATGATCATAAGTTCACTTTTGGATATGTGTTTCTCTCTAGCATCGGACCTTTGGTGTGGTTGTGCAAGAAACAAAAGGTAGTCTCCTTGTCAACTACATAGGCAAAATATTGTGGCATTGTTCAAGTAGGTGCTAAAGTCGTATGGATTCACCAACTTTTGGGAGAGCTTGGAATTCATGTTCAGACCTTGACTAAAATCTACTGTGATAACCAAAGTGCCATACAGGTTGCTGACAATCCTATTTCTGACAATATGATGAAGCATGTTGAGCTCCGTGGTCACTACTTGAGACAATTGGTTCATGAGAACATTGTCTCTCTTGAATATTGTAGCACAAAAGATCAAGTTGTTTATATCTTCACCAAACCTTTAGATGAAGCTATATTTATCAAGCTTCACACAAAGCTTGGGCTTAAGAAATCTACAATTATGGGGG
>JZKD02S2081259.1:1227728-1241520 GCA_000966675.3 Picea glauca
TAACATGAACAATGCAACACAACCATTATTAAAAACACTAATATATATACATAATAGAAGTTTCAAAATATTAGAAGGATGGAATCCAATCAATAAATCTTACACCTATACAAAATAAAATAAGTTTATAATATTTATATTTATAATAAATTTAAAAATAAATATCATTTTTATTTTTATAATTAAAATAAACATAAAATAATTCATTGAGATGAAAAATGCAACCTATCCTATCCTATCTTAAAAAAAACTAATATATACATAATAAAATTTCCAAAACATAAAAGAAAGGATGGAACTCCAATCATTAAATATTATCCAAATGACAATAAAATATAAATAATTTTATAATTTCCAAAATATATCCTATTCTATCTTAAAAAAACTAATATATACATAATAAAATTTCCAAAATATAAAAGAAGAGATGGAACTCCAATTATTAAATATTATCCAAATGACAACAAAATATAAATAATTTTATAATTTCCAAAATATATGAAAAGATGCAACCATAATAAAATTTCCAAAATATAAAAAAATGGAACTCCAATCATTAGATATTATCCAAATGACAAGGTATAAATAATTTTATAATTTCCAAAATATAAGAAAAGAGGGAACCCCAATCATGGATATCATCCAAATGACAATGTATAAATAATTTTATAACATTTAAGAATCCCACCCACACTACACTACAATTACAAATGATTTTATTATATTTATATTTTGAAAAATCTCACACAATGTACAAATGATTTTAGAATATTTATATTTTTAAAAATCATAATAATATTTATATTTTTAAAAATCATATTTCAATATACAAATAATTTTACAATATTTATATTTTAAAGAATATTACTCACACTACACTACCACCCACATTACACTACACGTTACAAATAATTCAATAATATTTATATTTGGAAATAATTTTACAATATTTATATTTTTAAGAATACTACTCACAATACACTACCACCCACATTACACTATTTTTAAGAATACTACTCAGACTACACTACCACCCACATTACACTACAAATACTACTCAGACTACACTACCACCCACATTATACTACAAGTTACAAATAATTTTATAATATTTGTATTTTTAAATTTTTTTATAAAGTCAAACAATTATAAGTAAGAGTAGTCTAAACGTTTTACTTTTTGGATGAGATCTGCATATTTGAATGACTAAATTTATATAATTCAAGTGTCTTCAAAGTTTTTCAGCACGCTGAATCCATTTATGCATTAAAAAATGCAATTTAAACAACATAATAACGATTTTAATTTACATCGTCTAATTCCAAAAAACCCAAATATAACATTATAATATAACACATACTATGTGTGTTATAAACTATATATGTTATAATATATAACACATATACTATGTGTGTTATATTATAATACACATAGTGTGTTATAAGGCCATTCAGCCTGGGAGGTTCTTTCATTCACAGAGATTTGAGATTTAGTTTTTTTGCCTCACACTACAAGAGGAGAATCTGCAAGTATATTTCACTCTGCAGGCGTTTGTGATCTGTAAGTTCATTGCCTTTCCATTTCCATGATTCTGTGATGATTGGTTGTGAATACAATAGGATTCTTTGATATCTGTGATATTGGGTTCTAGTTCTGTTAAGAAGTTATTGGGTAGTTTTGGTTTTATTATCCATGTTTTGGTTGTGGTTTTATGATTTTTTTGGTTTGCAGTTGGAAATGGCAAGTGATGGAGTTGTCACCGTCTATGGCACTGGTGCAACAGCCGATCCAAAGAAATCTTCATATGCAGTCAAGGTTGGTCTGGCCCAAATGCTTAGAGGGGGGGTTATCATGGATGTTGTCAATGTTGAACAGGCTAAAATAGCTGAAGAAGCTGGGGCTGCTGCTGTGATGGCACTGGAGCGAGTCCCTGCTGATATTAGAGCTCAAGGGGGAGTGGCTCGGATGAGTGATCCTGGGCTTATCAAGGAAATTAAGCGTGCCGTGACCATCCCTGTCATGGCCAAGGCTAGAATAGGTCATTTTGCTGAGGCCCAAATTCTGGAGGCCATTGGTATTGATTACATTGATGAGAGTGAAGTGCTCACTGTTGCAGATGACATGCACCATATCAACAAACATAATTTCCACATGCCTTTCGTCTGTGGCTGCCGGAACCTTGGTGAGGCACTGAGAAGGATTTCTGAAGGAGCTGCTATGATCAGGACTAAAGGAGAAGCTGGTACTGGTAATGTTATTGAGGCAGTAAGACATGTGAGGTCTGTTTTGGGTGATATACGTAAGCTTCAGAGCTTGGATGACGATGAAGTTTTTACATTTGCCAAACAAATTGCTGCTCCCTATGAGCTTGTGAGGCAAACCAAACAGCTAGGAAGGCTTCCTGTTGTGAATTTTGCAGCAGGAGGTGTTGCTACACCTGCTGATGCTGCCTTGATGATGCAGCTAGGTTGTGATGGAGTTTTTGTAGGTTCAGGGGTGTTCAAAAGCGGTGATCCAGCTCGGCGGGCTCGAGCAATTGTACAGGCTGTAACTCACTATAATGACCCCAACGTTCTGGCTGAGGTTAGTTGTGATTTAGGAGAAGCCATGGTCGGAATTAATCTCAATGATGAAAAAGTGGAGCGATATGCAGCGCGATCAGAGTAAAATCATGGAGAATAGTGAAAGATGACGTTTGGATTGGAAGTTGTTATTTGTATGGAAGTATAGCCTGAGACTCATTATTTTGCTATCTATTTATAGATCTTTTTCTAGAAATTGTTGATTATCATGATTAGAAATGGATGTTGAATTGAAACAGACTTGTACACATATCTGAACTTAAATTGATGGCATATTCCGTCCATGCAAGGGGTATCTGACTTGACTAAGGTTGACTTTGATTCATATCAGTTACCCGTTGACTAACGTTGACTTTGCTCCATACCTGTTTGATGGGTTGAATTTGTAATCGAGATTAAGATTGTGGTAATCAAGGAGAGTTTTTCAAATAATTTTAATTGGTGTTTAAAGAAATGAGTTTTTCAAATAATTTTAATTGGTGTTTTAGGAAATGGTTTTTCTGTTTGATTTTGAAGATATAAATTTGCAGGAAATTATTAATTTTTGTTGTTTAAATTTCATTTATGAATGTAGAAATGGATTCAGTGTGTTGAAAAACTTCTAGGGCATTCAGATTATACAAAATAATTGCTCAAATCTGGGGATCTAACAGGATTATACAGAAATAATCTCTCAAATCTGGGGATCTAACAATTTCTGACCGGATCTCGAGCAAAAATCCCCAGAAAATATCACCAGAAAATAGTCATTGGTCTGAGAGGCCCATTCTAGAGCTCAGTATTAGATTGTTGTGTGATTCCGTGCCTAAATTCAACGTGGCCCATTCTACAGCTCAGTTTTAGGCCCGTGCCTAAATTCAACGTTGCCTAAATTCAAAGTGGAGCTGACATGTGTGTCTCTTAAATAATAATAAAAAAAATTAAGTAAATGAAAATTGTGTATGTCTACTTTAACCTTTTGCAAAAGGAACGGTTTGCACCTCTAGAGATTTGATCCCTTTAGTCTTAGAACCCAGTTGTTAAGATGGATCTATACTGGTTTAGTAAAATGTTTAGACCACGACATTTTAATTGGCAAAAAAGATCAATATGGAAGTTTCAATACTTAAACATCTATCTGCAATGAAATCTAAATTTTTTTGCACCATACAAACGAAGAATACATTTTTTGAATATTAACTTATAATAAACACCCTCTTCTCCATACATATTTATAGTATAGAAACAGTTCTCTGCTAATAGTGACAATGTATACAACACAAAGAATAAAGTGATAACTTCTCTACTCCAAAGTTTGCTCTTAATCACAGCTGCTCATTGAAATAGCAGATTCTCTACCATATGGTGCCCACCCACATTCCTTGGCCATAGCAAAGCTCACACAGTACAACTTGCTCAGAATCAAGGTGAACATTGTAAATGCTACTCCTGCAAATACACCCTTTCTCTGTGTTTCACAAGAAAGATCAGATTTTTTATAAATATCCCTGTATTTTTTCAACCTAGAAAAACAGATGACTATAAGTACAGATATCATTTTCTGAATATTTAGAGAGCACAAACACAGTGAGGTCTTAGAATGCCACTTAATATAGTGCAGTCACTATACCAATAGTGCAGGAAGAGCTTCGTACACGCCTCAATGCACATCATATAATCTTATTCAGAAGAGAAATCACTGGGTTGCAATAGGTGCAAGGAATCAATTGCACTCTATTATGATTTCTTTATGATGAAATTACATATTCATGGTTGAAAACCAAAATGTCTAGAGAGTGGAGAAATAGGGAAATACCATGCAACGTATTATAGAATGGAAACAACCAACTACTAGATAATGGAAATAGCTAATTATTTAAGAATGGAAACGACCACGTACTTGAGAATGGGAATGTGGCATAACATTCTAATTAGGAGGCTACATATGGATATGGAAACAATTAATTAATCCTAATCCCACTCACGAATGACTAACACCAACTTTATAATTTGCTAGCATGTTAAGGTATTAAACTTGCCCCTTCATTTAATGGACATGGCGAGAATATTCCTAACACAATGATATCATCCATGGCTCCTTCAAATATTGACATCATCATTAAAAGAGAAGTTGTATTCCAAATCTTCAAAGAGGCACTAAATTATGGATTGCACCCTTACTTTTTCTCTTCTTATATCTTTTTACTTAGAAAATTTTTGAGTCATGGTAGGTTCATTCACAGCGGGTGTATTTTCTTTCAAAAAGAACTTCGTGTTTTAAAAAACACACCTCTCTTCTTCGCTGCATACAAATTGTACCAAGACCTAACCATTTTCTTCATATCCTTTATGGAAGATTCACGGGTTCATTTGCTCTTCTTTTTAAGTCCGCTACTAACAAAATACACCAAAACTTCCATGACCCTCATAATGGCCCTTAAATATAATATTCTCTGTATCCATTACACTGTGGGTTTGCGGACTCACAAACTCATCCTCACATTTATTCCATGCATGTTGCCCTGCCAACCCACTATTCTATATCCATTACCTTTGTCACATTTCTATAGATCTATTTAATGTTATTCCTGTGGAAAGTAACTGCTAATTGAATTATGAAAAGATCGTAATTGATTGCATACTTCTTGAGGTAATATCATTTAATTGTATTGACTTCTCCATTGAAAAGGACTTAAGTCATATTACTGAAGAAGATTATATTCCAATACTCTAAGAAATTATATGCAAAGTTCACTAGCTACACTAGAATGGCCATAAGAAAGAAACAATTTTATGGACACATTTAACCTTTTCGCATGAGAAGATTACAATTTTCATTGGTCAAGGTCTTACTGGTATTTCACAACATTGCCTCTACTAGAAGAAATTAAAATAAGACTCATACATCAAGTATTTCTCTAGATGGATGTGTTCTCTAAGTTTTCAATTGCAAATACATAGTTTGATCCAGGTGGATATTGGTGGACACCCACCTATTCCAACTAGCTACTCTTGACAGTCTTTAGTTCAACACATTCTTCTGTAATTATTTTTAATTGTGGGTTCTACACTTCCGAGAATGTTTGAAGCCCTACACAACTTCCAAGTGGATATTAGTTGCCTCCCATCTAATCCCAGTGGTTTATTTTGGATTTTTTCATGTCATTACATATTTTTGTACTTCTAGGGCCATTTTGGGGCCCTAAACAGTTTTTTTTGGCTTGCCACAGTCAAACTATAGACGAAGTTAGAGTTTGATGTAATAATGTGTATTTCTCGAAAAGACCTTTCCAAAGGGCTATCATGCACCTAAAACGGAGGTCGTATGCAAAAGTTACGACCCCGGGAAGTTGAGGTACCAACTTACCCATCAGGACCCACATAACTTTTGGCATTTCATCTTCTAGGGTTAGGTTTTTGGATGTCTAGGGTTTTGGAATTAATGAGTAATGTTAAAAAGGCCTATGGAGCCTCATTGTAATCATTCTTCCTAAAGGGATGCGCATATCAGACACATCTCTTCTCAGAGATAGCTACAAATATTCGAGCAAATTGTTTTCAGTTCTACAGATTTACAATTTCAGCCTATTTTATTTATTCAATAGAATTTATTGTTCACTGGATATTTGTTGCTGTTCTCAGTATCTTTGTGCTATTGTATTTAGTTTGTTATTCTTTTCGTTCCGCTCATAAATCTGGATCAGTGGTATCAGAGCAGTTTTTTCTTCATTTTTTTTTTCTGCATGTCCCCGACAAGATCTGGGTACAAGAAGTTGGGACTCGAACCAGTCAAGCCTTTGCAAGATCGGCCATGCCGAAGCTAACAAAAAACCATGGGGAACAAGAATAAAGATCATGGAGTAGGATATCCTTTTAAAATGTTTCTTGAGGAAGCCCTTGCACGACAAAGGAACGAAATGATGGACAACTTTGCACACATCTTGTTGATGATTGGAGCTTCATGAGACATTCTCCAGGTCATTCTCCTTTGGACTGAGTTGAGACGATCTATGAGAAATCCCATGTGATGGGTGTGTCATAATCCTCTAGATTGAGTTGATATGACATGTGTGGTCTCTTGTTGTGATCCTCTGGAATGAGTTGATATGACTTGAGATGGTCTCCTATCGGACTCCTATGGTCTTAGTTGAGTCGACTTGATATGGCTCTCCAGATGGTACTCGTATGGACTCAGTTGAGTTGATCTGTTGAGAGTGACGTCCCTGTGGCTAAGCACAGGTGGACATGTCCCTAGTGGTTGAGCACTAGAGGATGTGTGGATCCCTTGCTATATTGTCTAAGAGTAAGATTATTGTGTAACCCTAATTTGTATTGTAAAGGGTATAAGTCAGCCCCATGATGTAAAGATAATTAATATTGTGTAAATATTAATTATATCATTCAGTTGTACAAATCGGCCCTATTGTTCCAACAGACACATCCATTTGATGTGCTAGGTCATGTATAAATAAGAGATGATCCCCATTATGGATCACTCACTCTTCATTGTATCATAAACTCAACACCTACTTGTAGGGCTGAAGTGCACACTTCTCTTAGGCACAAGTTTTCTTGGTCATATAGAACCCTCTTGTGTGCTCTAGGGTTTGTGGTGTGTGGGGGATCTTCTCTTGACTCTATAACAAAGGATTGTTGGGCTTTTTCCCCTTGGTTGAGAAGGGTTTTCCCAGGATAACTTCTTGTGTTCTTGTCCATGGTTATTCTTCTTGTGATCTTGGTTACTCCAACTATTGTGTATTGTATTGTTGCATTGTTTATGGTTCAAGTTCATGCTAAATTGAAAAGAAACTACATGTGCTTGAGCTAAGAATTAAAATTCAACACGGTATCAGAGCAGTGTTCCTGAAGAGCCATTGCACAAGCTATTCCAAGCTAGTCGTCACCTTCTTGTTGCAACTACAAAAATGACCCCTTCCATTTTCCTTGTCAAGCTAATTTTAGCACTTTCCCCATGAATGTTGGGCTTAATTTTTTCACAGGAAGGTACCTCCTAGAGCAGCGCACCTCCTACAACTCTCAGATAAAAAACTGAAGGAGTTTTGATTTTTGGCCCTAGGGTTTCTACAGAATTTTGGTTTTAGGGTTTATGAAGAACGTTGAAGCATTTTTGCAGCTTGTTGAGGATTATTTGACTCTCTAGGGTTTCTTGGTGGTATTCATAAGTCCAATAAACCCCTAGAAACCTCCTCTTGAAAAACATTAGGGTTTATAGCCTAGTCGTTAGAGTTTGTGAAAAAATATGCAAACCATGAGGAATGAAACTTTTGTGGAAGATAGGCTTGATGGAACAAGAAACTTCATCTCCTGGAAGTCAAGATTACACATCACTCTAGAAGAGGATGACCTATTGAGATTGATAGAAAATAATATACTAGCAACAACTACCAGTGAAGAGAAGGCTTAATGGAAGGCAGACGATGTCAAAGCAAGGAAGATAGTCATCTATTCAGTAAGAGATCATCTACTACCTCGCATCTCTACCCTGAAGACAACTTATGAAATGTATGATGCATTGAAGAAGATGTTTGAGAGAAAAAACACAAACAAAGCTCTTACATTGAAACACCAACTTGAAAATATCAAGATGACGAAAGATGACACCATTGTTACCTTCTTCATGAAGATTTCAGAGATCAGAGATCAGCTAGGTGCCATTGGAGAAACAATAATAGACAGAGAACTTGTCATGATTACTCTCAATGCTCTTCCAAGAAATTGGGAACCATTCTTTCAAAGTATCAGTGGAAGAGAATATTTACCTAAATTTGATCATCTATGGACAGACTGCACTCAGGAGGAAACCAGACTTGTAGCCAAAGGAGTGCAAGACTCCCATCATGATGACAATCAATCCCTTGCTTCTCATACAAAGAAAGGCAGAAGAAATAGAAGAAAATTTGGCAAATCATTCAAAGACAAGAATACTTCAGCAGTTTCGGGTCATGAACATAGAAAAGACATTTCAAGGATTCAATGTTTCAAATGTGAAAAGTATGGACACATTGCGAGAAATTGTCCTACGAGGAAGAAAGGAAGACAACATGAATCCACTACATATGTTGATTCAGAACCACCTTAGAGAGATGAAGACATAAAATATGAAGCATTCTTCTTCATTTCAACACTCTTAGGTACCATTCCTACTGATAGTGATATTTGGTTGATTGACAGTGGAGCTTCCAGATAAATGATTGGATATAAAGAACATCTTGCAGACCTTGTAGAGAATGAGTCTTTTCTGAATGTTGTGCTTGGTGACAATGCTAGATATACTGTGAAGGGAGTTAGAACTTCTTGTTTCCAACTAGATTCTGACATACCTCTTCAATCAAGTGAGGTACTATATGTACCTAGGATGAAAAGGAACCTTGCCTCTGTTTCTGCCTTAGAGGATAAAGGATACAAGGTTACCTTCTCTGAAGTAAAAGTTCTTGCATGGCACAAGAAATCACACATGAATTCTTCTCGGGTGATTAGTGTTCAAGAAAACTATTTGTATAGATTAACTATCCGACCAGTCCAGGACTTGTTACATTATACCATCAACTTGAGCGAGCTATAGCATAGGAGAATTTCTCATTTACATTATAGATCCCTTACCACTATGGGGAACATGGTGACAAGATTTCCAGAGATACATATCGAGCATGATGGCATTTGTAGAGGTTATGCTTTTGGAAAGAATGTCAAGGGGTCTTTTTTGAGCAATGAGAGTCGATCCAATGGGATCATGGACTTGATACATACAAATGTTTGTGGACCCATGAATATTGCTTCCTTGAACAGATATTTGTACTATGTGCTCTTCATCGATGATCACTCTTGGAAGACGTGGATTTACTTATTGAAGACCAAGGATGGAATCCTTGCGATATTTCAAGAGTTTAAAGCTCAGGTTGAGAACCTGATCGGGAGGAGAATCAAGGTGCTGATATCAGATAATGGAGGAGAGTACACCTCCAGGGATTTCAGTGATTTCTATGTTGAGGAAGGGATCAAGAGGGAGTACATCATTCCTTATAAACCTCAGCAAAATGGGGTTTCATATAGGAACAACATATCAATTGTTGAGGAAACCAAAGCAATGATACATTATCAGAATCTACCTATGATTTTGTGGGCAGAGGCATCTATGCCAGTTATGTATGTTCAGAACATGAGTCCTCATAAGATTCTGAAGAACATGACTCTTGAAGAAGCTTTCACCAGAGTGAAGCCTGAGGTTGGACACTTCAGGATATTTGGGTGTTGAGTATACTTTCATATACCCAAGGAAAAGAGGACCAAGCTAGAACCTTCATGAAGAAAGGGTACATTCGTGGGGTATAATGAATCTTCAAAGGCATACTAGATCTACATCCCTAGTCATAGATAGCTCGAGGTTAGCAGACATGTCACTTTTGAAAAAGAGATAGCCTTTTGAATATCTAGAGAATCTCAGATTGAGATTGATAGTGAGAAGAAGGAAGAGACAATACCTTCTCCCCCTTCAGCAGTTTAGAGGGCGACAGTTACAGATCTAGTTGATCTCGTAGCTCCAATTGATGTTAGCAGAGACTTTACAATAGGCTAGAAGAGGCATGCATGGGCTTGACATACTCTACAAGAGGTAGAGGTACATGCAACTCCTCATGTTACAATCCGAGAGAGAAAGATACCACATATATTTTTGAGTTGTGTTTCAACCATGATCCACATCATTGATACTGATCCTTCTTTTCATGGAGAAGCAACAGGTCAACAGGTTTCGTAGGATGCCATGACCGAAGAGTATTAGTCCATCATGAAGAATGACATGTGGGATATTGTTCTGAGGATGGAAGGGAAGTCTGTAGTGACTTCCAAGAGGATCTATAGGATAAAACATGCAATTGATGGAAGTGTCGATAAGTACAAAGTGAGATTTTTGGCTAGAGGATTCTCTCAGGTAGAGGGAATAGATTATGAGGATACATTTTCTCCTATTGCTCGATACACTTCCATCCGTACGATTATTTCCCTTGTAGCATCCATGGGTTGGAGAATACATCAGATGGATGTGAATACAACCTTTCTCAATGTTGAGATTGAGGAAGAATTTTACATCAAGCATCCAGATGGATTCATGATACATGAGAAGGATTCTCATGTGTGTAGTTTGAAGAAATCCCTATATGGACTAAAACATGCACCTCGAGCATGTTATGAGAATATTGATGGATACTTGATGAGGTTTGACTTCAGCAAGAGTGTTGTTGATCCAAACCTATACTACAACATTATTGGTGACAAGTGCTTGATTTTGGTTCTATATGTTGATGATTTATTCCTCACCAGTTCAGAAAGCATTATTGTTGAATGAAAGCGTGCATTGGCTTCTAAATTCGAGATGAAGGACCTTGGTATGATGCACTACTTCTTGGGACTAGAAGTGTGGCAAAGGACTGATGATATTTTCTTGAGTAAAGGAAAATACATAATGGAGATATTGAAGAAATTTGGGATGACAGACTGCAGATCCATGCCTACACTGATGGTGATGAATTTGAAGAAAATGAATGAGGATTCTTTTGATTCATGAGAGATTGATCCACATCTTTACAGACAAATGATTGGATAATTGATGTATCTGGTTAACACCATACCTTATATATGCTATGCAGTGAGTGTACTTAGTCAGTTTATGAGTCAGCCGAGACAGACACACTGGATAGTAGCGAAGCATGTGTTGAGATATTTACAAGGCACAGTTGGTTATGGAATGAGATATGCCTCCAGCGTAGACATGAGATTGGAGGGATATGCCGATGTAGATTGGGCAGGGAGCACAGTGGACTGGAAGAGCACATATGGTTGTTGTTTTACTTTGGGATCTGCCATGGTTTTCTGGTGCAGCAAGAAATATACTTCTATGGATTTGAGTACCGCAGAATCATAGTACATTGCATTATGTGTGGCAGTCTACAAAACAGTGTGGCTTCGCAATCTCCTTGCAGACTTATTTGGACATTATATGGATTCCACCATTATCCATTGTGATAACCAGACTTGTGTGAATATCTCAAAGAATCATGTGTTTCACGATAAATCGAAACACATTGAGATCAAATATCATTACATCATAAATATGGTGCATAGGAAATAAGTACATGTGCAGTACCTTTCTACACACAAGAAGGTTGCAGATGTCTTCACTAAACCACTTGCCAAGATGAAGTTCAAGTACTTCAATGAGATACTTGGCCTGGTGGAGAATGCCTCCCTAGTTGAGAGGGAGTGTTGATGATTGCAACTTCATATGACATTCTCC
Organism: Picea glauca; assembly: GCA_000966675.3. NCBI lineage: Eukaryota > Viridiplantae > Streptophyta > Pinopsida > Pinales > Pinaceae > Picea > Picea glauca. The sequence continues at coordinate 1,239,600 of JZKD02S2081259.1, forward strand.
AGGTCGTTCTCCTCTGGACTAAGTTGAGATGATCTATGTGAAAGCCCATGTGATGGGTGTGTCATACTCCTTTGGACTGAGTTGAGATGACGTGTGTGGTCTCTTTTCATGCTCCTCTGGACTGAGTTGAGATGACTTGAGATGGTCTCCTGTTGGACTCATATGGACTTAGTTGAGTTGACTTGAGATGGATCTCCAAATGGTACTCCTATGGACTTAGTTGAGTTGATATGTTGAGAGTGATGTCCTTGTGGATGAGCACAAGTGGACGTGTCCCTAGTGGTTGAGCACTAGAGGATGTGTGGATCCCTTGCTATATTGTCTAAGAGTAAGATTATTGTGTAACCCTAATTTTTATTGTAAAGCGTACAAGTTGGCGCCACCATGTAAATATAATTAATATTGTGTAAATATTAATTATATCATTCAGTTTTACAAGTCGGCCCTAGTGATAATAGACACATCCATCTGATGTGATAAGTCATGTATAAATAAGAGTTGATCCCCATTGTGGATCACTCACTCTTCATTGTATCATAAACTCAATGCCTACTTGGAGGGCTGAAGTGTGCACTTGTCTTAGGAAGAAGTTTTCTTGGTCATAGAGCACCCTCTTTTGTGTTGTAGGGTTTTTGTTGTGTGGGGGATCTTCTATTTACTCTATAGAAAAGGATTGTTGGATTTTTTCCCTTGGTTGAGAAGTGTTTTCCTAGAATAGCTTCTTGTTTTCTTGTTCATGGTTATTCTTCTTGTGATCTTGGTTACTACAACTATTGTGTATTGTATTGTTACATTGTTTATGGTTCAAGTTCATGCTAAATTGAAAAGAAACTACATGTTCTTGAGCTAAGAATTAAAATTCAACAGATCCTTCGACGAGTTCCCACAAGAGATGCATCTTCATCAAGCATCCATGAAACCCTCTTCAAGGTACAAGTAAATTTTGACATTCCATTATTTGAAGGTCTGATAGATGTGGATGTTGTAGATAAATGGTTGAATCTGCTAGAATGGTATTTTTTGGTCCACAATTTTTCTGACAGGGAAAATATTACTTTTGTGCTCCTCAAGGTTTTCCCCCATGTTAAGGACTGGTGGGATACTTACTCTGAGAAAAGGGCCATAGAGGAATCTGCAATATTTGTGGTCACCCCCACATGGGATTCCTTCATGGATTCCATTAAAGAACAATAGTACCTTGTTGGAAGCTACGAGGACCATTACACAATATGGACCACACTGCGTCAAGAAAGGGACCAGACAATACATGATTTCACCAATATTTTCCATACCCTGCACACCAAATTGGGTATCAAAGACTCTTAACGACATTTGGTGCTCAAATACCACGGTTATCTGCATAGATACATTGAAACAAAAATGGATTTTCTATATATTACATCATTAGGTGCGGCATATGTTGTCAAGATCAAGTAGAAATTTAAGCAGAAGAGGCATGAGTTTGTATCTTCATACTCCTCACAGCCGAAGTAGGGAAAAGGCGGCCCCAACCCACAAAACAAGGGATAGAGCAAAGATGGTCACTCTCAAGACAACCAGTCCAAGATGCAACCCAAGAAGTGTAATGAGAAATCAAAGAAGGACACAGGAAAATGGTGTGAATACCATAAAATCCCTTGGCACAAAACCTAAGAATTTCACTCCAAGCAGTCACTGGTGGCTGAGCTGAAAGATTTCGAGTCAGAGGCATATTCTGACTCCAAATCAAATCCATACAGTGGGAAGTGGATCATCGATGTTGAACCCAGTTCCATGGTCACTACCACTAAATTCCAACCATGTAAACCAGAAGAACCTGAGGAAGGGGAACACCTCTTTCACTCACATATGTGTGTAAAGGGGACTCCACCACATTTCATTGTCGATAGCGGTAGTCAGAAGAACCTAATTTCAACATAGG